>JASDQU011101512.1:0-12035 GCA_032191745.1 Picea mariana
TGACATCAACTTAAGGAGTAGTACAAGTGGCGACAAATTTGACTAAGTTATTGGTTTATAATCTTCCATGTGAAAGAGGAAAATAAGGTGACAAGCATACTTAGATTAGGAAATAAATATTCCTTCATTGGTTTATAATACTTGAAGACCAAGGAAATAATGTAAATTTCCTAAGTCTTTCATTTTAAAATTATTTTTAAGGCTAGATTTCACATGGGTTAGAAGTTTATGTTCACTAATAGTGAGGATAAGGCCATCAATATAAAGAACACGTATTATGAGATGAATTCCTACTTTCTTGGTATAGACATTAGGGACAGAATGACATCTAAAAAATATGGTTTCAAGAAGAAAATTTTCCATTTTGGGATACCACGCTCGAGGATCTTTCTTAATGCCATAAAGACATTTCTTAAGTAAACACACGAGGTTGGATTCATTCTAGACATAGTCAGGGGGTTGTTCCATGCATATTTCTTCTTGCAAATTTCCATGCAAGAAGGCATGTTTACCATCCATCTGATGGACCTCCCATTTATGTGAGGCAACAAGGGGTAGAAAAAGGATGATGGAATTCATTTTGGCTACTGATGAAAAGGTCTCATTACAGTCAATTCCTTCAACTTGAGATAACCCCTTGGGAACTAACATGGCTTTGTCTCTTTAAACACTTCCATCTGATGAATAACTAGTTTTATACACCCAATTACATATGACAAGATTTATTCCTTTAATAAGAGGTACATGATCCCAAGTATTGTTTACCATTAAAGAGTAATACACTTCATTCATTGGTGTGTCCCAATTTGGATTACCTAACTGTTAGGAAAATCTTTATGGATCATGAGTCTCTGAAACTTACGACAAAATATAAAATGCTAGGTAGAATGGTGAACATGCCCGAGATTGATATGAAGGATCACTACCAAGATCACCAACTTGTTCTCATGTTGAATGGACCCATCTCAGAAGAGGTGGTGATGGTGCAAGTTCATGTTCAATGGAATCATATGGGAAAAGGTAAGTGCATAGAGTTGGATTTTCATCCTCATTGCCATTGTCTAAGGAAGAATAAACCATAATCAGAATAGAAAATGGCACAAACATCAAAAATGTATCATAAGACAAAGATGACACAAACATCGAATTAGGCTCACAGGCCAAGATATTCTCAACAAATTTAACATCTTTTCTAATAATGATTTCTGTAGAAATTTTAATACAAATTATGTATTGCCTGGATTCTCCTGATCTAACAATTATATGCCACTATTAAATACATAATCCCTTCTACTAAAATTCTTGCAGAATTTAAAAGACGATCGTCAATTGCAATATCAAGAAGAAAGATAAATCACACATAACACAAATGTTTTTACCGAGAAATATTAAAGATAAAAACCCCACTATCATATATTATGTATATATCTTGGATCATGAAACAATATCATACAAAACTCTAATCCAAGAGCTCTCAGTACAATATACAATTGTCTCACACTGTCATACAAAAAATGGCTAATGAATGTGCCAATTTACTGCCTCGAGACAACATGTCTCCTCTGCGCAATCCATGCTAATGGAAATCTCTGCAATGAATGAATCCCACTTGCCTAGGCTTCACAATCCTCATGGGCACATCCACTATGTGTGTGTTTGCATGAGTGCACTCACTAAAATCACAACTGATAGTCAAACTATCCCTTTCATCTGTTATCTCTTACTGGGTCTCCACTAGATCTAACATGCATGTAGTTAAAAGTGGTAAATCTTCAGTTCCATGTGAGATCACTGATTGTGAATTAATTAATAATTAATTCACTGATCTCTCACTAGTGTAAGTTCAGTTACAACTAGTACAACTGAACTTAACTCACTTAACTGAGTTAAGCTACTTTACAACTCACACAACTACACATATAACTCTGTTACAACTTCGAATCACTCAATTACAACTAATTCGACTTGCATGTCCCACCAATCAACTTTTGAACTCAAATATCCTATAACTAACTGATTTTCCACTTAAGTTAACTATTTCCAAGTGCTAATTGAGAATAGATTAATATTTATTGTCCAACTATTATTAAGGGATAATAATAGTCAACATACATCTATAAATATCTTCTTGTTGAATCTCAACAATTTCATTGGAATGAGGTTGAAGAAGTTTTATAACATTTTAAATCTTTAGAATATCTAAAAAAAATACACTTCTTACTTTTAGGCTGTAAAACTTTCATTTTCTCATCAATAATGTGAGCCCATGCTACAATACCAAATACACAAAAGTGGCTTACATCTGGTTTAAATTTAGTCCATGCTTGTTCTGGTGTTATATTTTTTGTATCCTTTGTGGGAGAGTGATTTACTATGTAATTTACATAGTTGATGGCTTCCACCCAATAATGAAGACTTAATCCTTTAGATTGGATCACACAATTATCCATTTCCTTTAATGTGCAATTCTTTCTTTCAACAACACAATTTTGTGGTGGAGTATATGGAACAATATGTTTCATTTGAGTTCCCTATGCATTGCAATAGATTATAAATTTGGTATTTACATATTCACCTCCATTCTTTTTTCTTAAGATCCTTTGAAGTTAATGTCCAGATTGTTTTTCTACAAGGGCCTTGTAGGCCAAAACAATTTCAAAAATTTCACTCTTAAGATTTAACAAATAAACCCAATTGTGTTTGAATAAGTCATCAATGAAAGTTAATAAATACATGTACCTAAAGAAAGAAGAACACACAAATCACTATGAGCAACCTGCAAAGGGGTCGAGGTGTGCCAAGATGCACATTTGTCAAAATTTTCTTGATAATGTTTGTCGAGAACACAACTGACACAAAAATCATCTCTGGAAGAAATAAGAGGAAGACCAGTCACCATGTGTTGATTACATAGTTTTTGCAATGAGCGATAATTTAGATTACCAAACCGCTCATGTTGAAGTTTTCTCACGTAATCACTATGAGCAACAAATATTGATGTTAAATATGATGACTCGAAGTTTTCAAACTTGTATACCTTGATAATATCATCAACAGATCAAGTTGCTGGAACATTCTTAGGATCTTTTAAAACCTCGATTACAACTTGGTGAGGTGAAAAATCTACAATTTTACCTTCACCCGAATTAGTGATTTGATACACTAATATAAGGTTTCAAGAAATACTTTGAATACATAATACATCATTGAAATAACCATTATGTAAMCCTAAAATATTAAGATATATATCATCACCAACAAATATTTTTTTGGTGTTACATTCATTAAGAGAAGAAAACATGGCTTTATCTTTATCCATATGATAAGATTATCTAGAATCAATAATTGACTCATAAGAAGAAGAAGTAGAATTTGCACTGAAGGAGAAACCAGAAGTAGAAAGTGCATGTCCATGAGAAGAAGAAGAAGAAGAAAAATAAATATTGATGTTGTGCTTATTCATTATTCCTTCTAAGAATTCCATCTTTTTAAAACATTTAGAATTCACATGACCATATTTCCCACAAAAGTTGCAATGCATGTTAGTCTTCTTACTTTTGGATTTTTCTCCTTTGTCATGATTAGGAGCAAAAGTTGGTAGAGAGGGTTTGGGACCGTTGTTTCTCTTCTTGTTGTTGCTAGGATGTTTCTTCTTGGGATTCTTGGATTTATCTTTCTGCTATTCCACTAAGACTTTGTTGGATGTACCTGCAGTGTTAATCAATCCAAGTTTCACAAGATTATCTTGCTATCAAATTAGATAATCAAAAAAATACTCAAGAGAGGGTTCTTTATAACAACTCCCTAGAGCTTCGACTCTGGTGAAATAAAAGGTAGAGACAAAGACCTAACATGCACTACCAAGCTTATCAAGAATAGCATATATGCATCGATCATCCATCAGATATATTTTTCATCCTATCCATAAAATTCTATGTGCTTTGAACTTAGATAAATAATATTCAATGCAAGTGAAATCATTGGGACTTAAAATTCATTAACTAGTTTTTAACCTAGTGATATCGAAAAATATTTTGTTTACCAAACACATATTGAAGCTTTTCACAAGCTTCATCGAGGTCATCAATTGCTTGAAGGAGAAACCTTATATCATGAGATATGGATATTCCAATTATCCCACATGCTTCATCATTCTTATTATCCTATTGGATTTCTTTTTAGGATCGATGGGTTCTTGTTCTTTTCCCGAGATAATCTAATACAATCATTTACTTCTTAAAATATCTTCCATATGGGATTTTCATGAGAGGTATTTGGTACTAGTAAGGAAAATATCATTGGGAGAAGCCATATTAAAATATGTAGAGAATGTGGCCCGCACGGGTGTAGACGGATTAGCAAGTGTCGTGTAAATGGAAGGAAAATTGTAAAATGAAGTCTCATGTTCGATTCTCACCCGGATTTACTCGTGCGCCATTCTTGCGGGCTGGGTGGTTGTACCTAGGGTTATCATGGTAGCCGACGGGGATCGACCCCATGTCACGCGAGTACGAGAACTGCCAGTTGTCGATTCCCCTAGTACAAAAAAAAAAAATGTAGAGAATATGAATTTAAAATATGAAACCGATGGTTTGGATGGAAAGATTTTAAAGAAATAGGTTGTTTAAAAAAAGTGGCACTGAAAAGTGAACTTTGGATGTCAAATTTATGCCATTTAAAAAAAAAGAATAAATGGTAACTAAAGAGACACGTGGAAAGTAAAAGTTGGTCCACATGGTGATTCTCCTCCTTATCTAAATTTCCCTATAAGCTTATTTTTGAAAATAAGCTACTTATGAAGTGACCACTTTTATACAATAAGTGGGAATGAATTTTACAATGAAGTTACTTTGTGCAAACAATTGCATGCAAAAAGTAACTAATTTTTTTTTGAAAGCCACTTTACAATGATCCATTTTTATAACTTAAGTGAAATGAACAATATAATGAATGCATGAACTTTTAAAAAAAGTAACAAAAGAGAGACTTGAACTCAAGACCTCTTACTAAATAAAACAACTTTCAACCAAGTGAGTTAGTGCAAAACACATTATGATATTAAGGAGGATAAGGGGTTTTGGTGTTGTTATTGTTGTTGTGGGAGCTTTTCCTCAAGGTTCGTGCTTAAAAAAAACTTGTTTTCATGCATTCACACACACACAAAAAAATTATCTTCTTGAAAACAACAAGGGGTTATATCGCGGTTAGCTTACCCAAAAAATGAAAGTTTTCTCTCTGTTTATGATTTGTTGCGATCACATAGAGTGCACAACAAAGAGCATACATAGACAATCAAACACTTTTAACTATGTTTTTTATTTTCCAGGATCGCATAGAGTGTAGGGAAAACACCATATGTAAACTAGAAAGATTAAAAACACAAATATTATCTTTGTAATTTTTTTTTAAAACGACATATTCAAGATTTATACTTCTCGATCTGATTGAAATGACCATATCTCGAAAAAACAAAAACCTTTTAATGTGAAACAAAAAACGTATCTAACTAAAATGAGAGATCCAAACGTAATGAAACAGTTATATTGGCCCAAAAATGTATGAGAATAGAAAAAACCAAAGATGCAACAACATGGCTTCAAGATCTTGATCTACAACAAGAGAGGGTCTTCAAATGTGCTTTGATGCCATGTTCGACAACACAAGGTATTCCAATAGAGGATGAAAAGCTCCAATAACCACTCACACAACCAGATCAAGGATAAAAACACTGATTTTTATGTGGCATGGAGAAACATCCACAACGCCAACCAACGGGGCCGTTTGAGGCAATTTATTAATGAAAAATAAAAATATTACAAAAGAGTTTCTCACAATCGATCATCAACAAAATACCCTTTATTCTCTTTCAATAGATATCATGATCCAGATTTATGAGTGGAACAAAATGAATAACATATTGAATACAATAAAATAGAGATACAGAGAACACCAATTGTGATTCAGTGAACAATAACTTATATTGAATAAAGAAAATAGGATGAAATTGTAAAACTGCGGAACTTAAAACAACTTGTTTGAATGGTGGTAGCTATCTCTGAGAAGAGTTGTAGCTGCTGCGTGCACCCGTATGAGAAGAATGATTAAAATGATGCTTTATAGGCCTTTTTAACATTACTCGTGAATTCCAAAACCCTAGACATCCAAAAACCTAACCCTAGGAGATGAAAGGCCAAAAGTTATGTAGGCCCCAATGGGTAAGTTGGTACCTCAACTTCCCGAGGTCGTAACGTTTGCATATGACCTTTGTTTTAGGCATGTGATAGCCCATTGGAAAGGTATTTCTGAGAAAAAAACATTATTCTATCAAAATTTGACTCTACCTACAGTTTGACTATGGAAAGTAAAAAAACAAAACATTGTTTAGGGCCCAAAATGACCCTGGAAGTACAGAAAGATGTACTGAAATTAAAAATTCCAAAATAAGATAGTTGGAATAGGTGTGAGGCCACCAATATCCAAATGGATGTTGTGTAGCGCTTTAGGATATCCCTGGAAGTGCATAACCCAAAATTACAATGAAATGTCATCATTATAGAAAAAATGTGATGAACTAAAAATTGTCAAGAGGAGCCAGTTGGAATAGGTGGGTGGCCACCAATATCCTCCCCCCTTAAGAATCAATGGTATCCATTGCGTTGAGTGAAGCCATTAGGTGAGGAAATTTTTGTTGGATTTGGCCCCAGGTGAGCGACTTTCCCTACCATGACAACCCGATAAAGCTGGATCATATGCTAGAGAGGTCCTTTGACTTGTGTGTCCACTATCTGACCAGTGGATGCTTATTCCATATAGTCAGGGTTGAGATATGTTGGTGTCAATTGTTTTGCGAAATATGGTTGGAGGAGGTCCAGATTGAACACTTGGTGCAAGCCAAGGAAGGGGGGAGTGTTGATATCAAAAGCATTATCACCCACAACCTTTGTGATAGTGTAAGGCCCACAACGAAGTGGAAGTAGATTATGATGGTCCCCTGTAAGGCTCTCTTTTTGAAAATGTAACCAGACCTTGTCTCCCACCTGAAACTTGTGTGGTACCCGATGTTGATCATGGCGCTACTTTTACTTAGCATTAGCTTTCTGCAAAATCTCATGGACCTGTTGGCGGATGTGCTAAATCTGCTTGATGAATCTACTAGATTTTATGGCCTCGGACTGAACATGAGAAGTGTTAGGGACATAACCCCTCACGTAGGTAGAATAATATATTCTGATGTAATAAAGGTCAGTATTAATAAGGCCTAACAATAAGGAAGAATAAGTCGAATGCAAGAATACCTAATAGAAGCTTCCTCTTCTAGAAGGCTCTTCCTCTAGATGGTTCTTTTAATAGACATATTTATTATAAATAGGAGTCGAGGGTATGATAACTGTTGTCTTGGATATTATTGTAATAGAGCTCTGCTCAAATGGAAGTTTCCCCCTCGAAGAGGCAAGTGAACATTGCTCTCAGTAATCAAAGTGCTCTTTCTGGTGTTATTCTGTTATCATTTCAATATTTTTGTGATGTTGTTCTGGTTATATTGTGGTTCATCTTCCATTTCTAGAATTTTATTTTTATTCTTCATACTTTTTATATCTGGAATATTACAAGTGGTATCAAAGCACTTTCCTCGGCATAAAATTGTGGGTAATTTGTTTTCAGAGTAGAGATGTATTCCAACATCTTTAAGCTATAAAGATCTGTTGTTATGCGCATAAACATGTGGTTGAGGGATTCATACATGAAGGAAATACAAGTGGTACTTAAGCACACATCTGGTTTCCACCCTTGTAACCCCTATTGGTACCCCTTCGAGTGTTAGCACATCAGACATCACTTGTATACGGATTAGCCTAGATTTCCTAAAGCCCTCTTTAGATAAACCGATCAGTCACTTGACTGTTATAGTTTCATTGAGAACAACACTCGGGAAGATACTCTCTAGTACCTGGGTAGTCAGGTAGTACGACTAAGGGCATGGTCTAGCCTCCTTAGTTGGTGCCCTGACATATTGGACCAAGTAATACTGTTGGACCCTGCACATATATCAGAGAGCTATAGCACAGGGCAAACCCTTGTCTGTAGAACCCTTGAATACCTAACCCTTGGGGATGGAAACAAAAGATAAAAAAGGTAAGATCTATTGTCGCACAACTGTTCTCAATTTTCCAAATCACTACACATTTCTTCCTAGTTAGTCATTTGGGCATTTTATCACTGTAGTATTCCTCAGACCGAAGTATAACTCCGCAGGTGAAAAAAAAAAAAAAGTCTGGAAATTTTTGCACCATTATTTGAGACCTATTCCATTGGATTTTTCTCTTCGCCCTTATCACATTCATACCTATCATTTTTCATAAAAAAATTTGACCCCACCCACCCCTCTTTGGTTCCCTCGTCATCATGGCCCATACCCGTAGCCAAGACTTGGAAGATTGCTTCAATACCTTGCAATATATTTTCACAAAGACCCAACAAAAAGTGAGACAACTCAGTGCCAATATTGCAACCATCAATAAAAACATGCAGTCCTCCATTGTTGCCTCAATCGCGGAACTCAAAGAATACCTCAAACAAGACATGACTACTTGGCTTGAATCTATCGCTTCAATTATCTGCACCAAGCTGCATATCCCTATAGATACCCCTTTATCTGACCCACCTTTGCATGCTGAAGTTGAATCTTCCTCTCATTCGCATAATTATCAGCCCCATCACTTTCAGCGTGACCTACGCCTTTTGCGAGTGGATGTGACCCAATTTGATGGCTCGGATCCCAGTGGTTGGGTAACTCAAATAGAACATTATTGATATTTGTACGAAATTATAGATGACTTGGCGAAACTTTTGTATAGTGTTCTCCATCTAGATCAAGAACATTGACAATGGTGACAATGGAGAAAAACTACCCGTCAAGGGTATGTTTCTTGGACACACTTTGTGGTAGAGATTTATGAACGCTTTGACAATGACACCAACCATTTAGTCTATTTGACAAAGTTGAAACAATCTGGCACAATGGAAGACTTTATAGCTTCTTTTGAGCGATCGAGTTTTCGTACAGAGGGCATGTCTGATGCTTTTTTCAGAGAATGTTTTATCAGTGGCCTCAAGGATGAGATTCATGCCCATGTCCTCATAGCTCAGCCTCAGATTTGGGTGGAGGATACTAAACAAGCTAAGAAAGAAAAATAGGTTGTCTCTTCTTAAAACTGGAAACCTTCCTTTATTCCTTGCACTAAACTAGTAAATCTCACTCCTTCTTCTACTCCACTAAAGATCCAAAAATTGATGAGGGCCGAAATGGATAAACGCCAACTCAAAGGCCTTTGTTATAAGTGTGATGAAAAATATTTTCCGGGACACAAGTGTAAGGAACAAAATATTTGTATGGCCATATCAGAGGATGTTTTAGAAGAGGATGTTGAATCTCTCCTTGTGTCTGAGTCACCTGAACCTACCAACATTACCCCTCCCTCAAACCCTCCCGAAGTAGAACCAATCATTTCCCTAAATGCTCTCACAGCCTTCTCTACTCCTCAAACCCTCAAACTAATTGGCTACATCAAGCATAAGAAGGTTATAATTCTTGTTGATAGTCGTAGCACCCATAATTTTATTCATCGTCACATTGCCCAAGAAACTAAATGCTATATCCCTGCAGTCAATATATTCCAAATCATGATTGCCAATGGCGGTCCATGAAATGTGGGGGGTGTATTGAAAATGTGTGTCTCCAAATTGGTGACTACAACCTTAAATATCATATGTTTTCTATCGACATGGGCGGTTGTGACATTGTGTTGGGTGCAGACTGGCTAAGGACTTTAGGTCCCATTCTCGTGGATTTTAAGAAATTAAGCATGCAATTCGACCAGGAGGGCTAGCAATATAAATTCCAAGGCATCATCGTCGCTTTCCCTGAGATCATTAGTTCCCATCGCATGGAAAATATTCTCAAAAAAGGTCATTCCAGTTTTATTTTCCAACTCCATGCCATACAAGCAACTGAGACACCCTCTGTTTCACAGGACCTCCAATCCATTCTCTCTAAACATCAAGTGATTTTTTCCACTCCCCAGGGACTCCCTCCTTCTCGTGGTGTTCATGATCATTCCATTCCCCTTGTCCCAAGAATCCTTCCTCTCAATATTCGTCCCTATCATCAACCCTTTTCGCAAAATAATGAAATTGAGAAAATGGTTCAAGAACTGCTTAACGCATGTGTTATCCTCCTTAGTACGAGCCCATACTCTTCTCCTATGGTCATGGTTATGAAGAAAGAAGGATCTTGGAKMATGTGTCCTGATTTTCGTGCCCTCAACAAACTCACCATTAAAGACAAATTTCCCATTCCTGTCATTGATGACCTCTTGAATGAATTGAGTGGCACCCAATTCTTTACTAAAATTGATCTTCATTTTGGCTACCACCAGATCCGTATGAARGAGGTAGACATTCCTAAGACTTCCTTTATAACTTGTGAGGGCCACTATGAGTTTCTCATCTTTGATGACCTCTTGAATGAATTGAGTGGCACCCAATTCTTTACTAAAATTGATCTTCATTTTGGCTACCACCAGATCTGTATGAAAGAGGTAGACATTCCTAAGACTTCCTTTATAACTTGTGAGGGCCACTATGATTTTTTGGTCATGCCCTTTGGTTTGTGTAATTCTCCCTCCACTTTCCAAAGCCTCATGAATCCATCGTTTTCTATGTCATTTTGTCTCAGTTTTCTTTGATGATATCCTCATCTATAGAAAAACTTGGATAGACCATATGGCTCATGTGGATCAAGTTCTCCATATACTCTCTCAGCACCAACTTTTCCTGAAACAATCTAAATGTATTTTTGGCACCTCATAAGTCGAGTACTTGGGTCATATTGTTGGCAAGCACAACGTCAGGGTGGATCCTAAAAATATTGAAGCTATGCAAGACTATCCTCGCCCAAATACTCTCAAAAGATTGCATGGATTTCTGGACTTAACAGGTTATTATCACAAGCTTGTTAATAATTATGGAAAGATTGTGACCCCTCTCACTGCACTCCTTAAAAATAATTATTTCACCTGGACTCCAATAGTTGCTCAGGCTTTTCAAACCTTGAAGATGGCCATGTGCACCACTCAATTCCTGGCACTTCTTGATTTCACAAAGACCTTTTTTGTGGAATGTGATGCTTCAGGAAAAGGAATTGGCATTGTCCTTATGCAAGAGGGTTGAACTTTGGCCTTTACCAATAGAAAACTGTTTGAACGAAATTTGGGCAAATCAATCTATGAAAAGGAAATGTTGGCTATTTTGCATGCCGTTGATCTTTGGTGCCCATATATATTGGGGAAACACTTCCAAATCATGACAGATCATCAAAGCCTCAATTATTTTCTGGAACAATGCATTTCCTCCCTAGAGAAACAAAAATGGGTGACTAAGCTCTTTGGATATGATTATGAGATCATTTACAATAAAGGAAAAGATAATGTGGTTGTAGATGATTCACGAAAATATGAAGATGAAGGGTCCCTTTTTTCTCTCTCCTTCATTATACCATATTGGCTCCAAGCCATTCGCTAGGAATGGCTACACGATCACAAAACTTCACATTTGATACAACAATTGCAGTCCAATTCTCCAGTTTCCCTAGGGTACTCTTGGCTCCATGATGATATTCGATAGAAAGGTCCTTTGTATTTAAGTAAACAGTTAAAACTTAAATCCATGGTACTTTCTAAGCTTCATGATACACCCACAGCTGGGCACTCAAGGTTTACCAAAACCTATGACATAGTCAAACGTTCCTTTTTCTAGGATGGTATGAAACATGACGTTCAGAATTTTGTGTCTGAATGTGATGTGTGTCAACACAACAAGGGTGAAACAGTCAAATCTCCTGGCACACTACAACCACTTCCAATTACACCTACTATTTGGCGGGATATCTCTATGGATTTTATTGTGGGCTTACCTAAATCGCGAAATAAATCATTCATCATGGTGGTCATTGATTGCCTTTCCAAGTATGATAATTT
>JASDQU011101512.1:17200-30839 GCA_032191745.1 Picea mariana
TTGATTCAAAGTCAGAATCTTCCTCTGACTCAAAATATTTTAGCTCAACCACTGATGACTGCTTGGAGTGGCATTCTTTGATGTTGTGCCAAGGGATTTTATGATATTCATAGCACTTTTCTATGTCATTCTTTGACTTCTCATTACCCTTCTTGGGTTGTGGCTTGGAATAGTTGTCCTAAGAGTGAACATCTTTGCTATATCCCATTTTTTATGGGTTGGGGCCACCTTTTTCCTTCTTCAGCTCTTAGGATTTTGAAAATCCAAACTCTGACCTCCTGTACTTAAATTTCTACTCGATCTTGACATCATATCTATAAGCTGCACCTAATGATGCGATGTCTAGAAAATCCATTTATGTTTGAATGTATCTATGCAAACAACCACAATATTTGAKCACCAGATGTCTTTCAAAGTCTTTGATATCCAATTTGGTGCTCAGGGTATGGAAAATATTGGTGAAATCTGGTATTGTCTAGTCCATTTCCTGACGTAACATGGTCCATCTTGTGTACTGATCCTCATAGCATCCAACATGGTAGTATTGGTATTTAATGAAATCCCTAAAGGAATCACATGTGGGGGCAACCAAAAATATTGCAGATTCCTTTGTGGCCCTTTTCTCAGAATAAGTATTCCACCAATCCTTAAGATGGGATACAACATTGAGGAGTGAAAAAGTAATATTTTCCCTATTGAAAAAATTGTGGACTGGAAAATAACCTTCGAGCATATTCAACCATTTATCTAAAACATCTACATGTAACGTTCCTTCAAATAATGGAATATCAAAATTTACTTGTACCTTGAATGGAGTTGCATGGCTGATTGATGAAGATGTGTCTCTTGTGAGCAACCGTCGAAGATTTTTGAAAAAAAATTCATCGTTTTGTTTCTTTGTCGCCCAAGGGATTCCTCGAGCGATAGTTTAAAAATATCTCTTGCCCAATCATATTTTTTCTTGTCCCCCATGAGTTGTTGTTGGGCTCGATGCGACCTATCTTGCAAAGTCTCGACTGGTTCGAGTCCCAACTTCTTGTACCTAGATCTTGTCGGGGACATGCACGAAGAAAAAAAAATGAAGAGAAGCCCATTCTGATACCAATGATCCATATTTATGATCAGAACTAAATGAATAAAAAATTGAATACAATAACACAGAGATACAAAGAAAAACAACATATATCGACTGAACAATAACCTGTATTAAATAAATAAAATAGGCTGAAATTGTAAAACTGCAGAACTGAAAACAACTTGCTCAAATGGTGGTAGTTATCTCTGAAAAGAGATGTGGCTGCTACATATATCCATCTGAGAAGAATGATTACAATGATGCTCCAAAGTCCTTTTTAAAATTACTCATGAATGCAAAAACCCTATACATCCAAAAACCTAACCCTAGGAGATGAAACACCAAAAGTTATCATGTGGGCCCCAATGGGTAAGTTAGTACCTCAACTTCCTAGGGTCATAACTTTTGCATATGACCTCCGTTTTAGGCCTGTGTTAGTCCATTGGAGATCTATTTTCAATAAGTACACATTATTTCGTTAAACCCTGACTCTGTCTATAGTTTGATTTTGGAAAGCCTAAAAAACATTGTTTAGGGCCCTAAAATTGCTCTAGAAGTACAAATAAATGTATTGATATGAAAACTTCCAAAATAATCCAGTTGGAATAGGTGGGAGATGACCAATGTCCACCTGGATTCTATGTAGGGCTTCAGGATATCCCCAGAAGTGCAGAACCCACAATTACAATGAAATTTCATCATTACAAAAAAAACGTGTTGAACTAAAAACTATTAAGTGGAGGCAATTGGAATAGGTGGGTGGCCACCAATATCCACTTGGATCAGATCATGGACTAATCAGGTGTTAAGCCACATATCAATGTAGTCATTAATATATAAGAGAATATGTGTCGTCAGATCACTCTATGTTAAGAACATACTGTGATCGTCAAATTAAATAATTACAAATGCATACTGAAGAAACACACTAAGAAATACACTTTAACCTAACGACGCATTACACCAAGTTGATATTAACTGACTTGTAACAACCCTAAGTATTGATCAATTGTCATGGTTTAATAATTGTTTAATGTATATTAGTTAATTAATTAACTGATTAAACATTTGGTTAATGAATTTGAGTTTAATAAATTTTCATTTATTAAATGAAAACTTAACATATCGAATAAGGGAACCATTTAAGAGAAAGGGGAGAAGGTGGTTGAGTCTTAAGGAAAGGGAGAAGGCGGTGAATGAGAGATGGGGGGAAAGGAAGATAAGAGGAGAAAAATACATTAGGGAGGGGACAATTTAGGACTTGGGGGGGAGAGAGCATTATTTTTCATATTGGAGATTGTATTTGGCATTTTTATTTTTGGGAGATAGGAATATTGTATTACTGGTTTTTGGCTGGAGAGTCTTGTTGTAGGAATGAGACAAGGGGAACCTGTTGCTGGGAGTTTTGGGCTTAGGGGCTAGGAATCCTTACGGAATCCTGGAGCTAGGGAGTTAGAGAGGCTCTGTTCCTAGCTGGCTGGGAGGTTAGACGGTTTTGGGCAGTGCATCAAACAGAGTTGGGGACAATAATAGCATCAGTTAGAGGTATGCATTTTCATTATTCTGTTGTGTTATGTAATTTATTATGATTTGCTCATAAATTTTAATTATGATGAATGGTTATGAATGGTTATATGTTGAATAAGGAATTGTAATGATGTCAGTACAACACGTCTCTAATTAAATTTATGTTTTTATAAGGCTCTATTGGAAGAGACCTTACAGAAGGTATCAAAGCCTTAGCTTGAAATATGGGACCAAAGTCCCACCTACCCACCCATCCTCTTGACTTTGGAAAGAAAGCTAAGCTATGTGTCTTGTAAACAACCCTAAAGCTCTCTAAAAACTATAAAACTTGTTGGCCTATATAGGTAAAATCCTTGAAAAGGGTGATATAAACATAAATAACTAGAGGCATAAATAATATATTTAAGAAAACTTGTAAATTTGGGCTTGAGGGCCAAGCTCCAACTCCGGCTCCACCTAACTTGCAAGCCACACACACACACACACATATGAATAGTATGCACATTGAAGAATGAAAAGGTATAATATCTTACATATTGAAAGTGACAAATAATAAAACAATATATATATATATATATATATATATATATATATATATATATATATATATATATATATTCTTCTCTTCCCTTGAACTTCTAAACAGAGGTATAAATAACATTATATAAATAATCATATATAAAAGATATTTATTTAAACTATAAAAAGTATATATATACATATATAATATAAATATAAAAACAAAAAAATTAAGAATAAAAATATTGGGCCAATTACCTCACAGGCCCAATTTCCAGTTAAAGAACCAAGATAAGCACCTGCAATACAACATAAGTTAGTCAAGGCCAAGCACCAAACATCAAGACGCATGGAGGAGGATCTCACAAGGGGGCTCAAAAAGGGGTGTAATTAATTAATCAATTAAATATAGAATATAAATATAAAAACAAAAAAAAATATTTTAAAAAAATAAAAGAGAAATTTTGGGGCCTGAGGGCCAAGATCCAAGTTAGCCTAGCATATACACATACGACCATAGGATTAACAACAATAAACAAGCCTAACACACCAAGCGTCAATGCCAAACAAAAGTGGTGGCCTTTGTCTCACATCCAAATATTGGTTCGAGGGCCAATCTCCAAATATTCTAACTGCAGAATACCTGCAATCAACACAACATAGGTTAGCATCAACTAGGACACACAACACAGGTTAGAGCCTAGCAGCCAAGCACCAAAGCACAAAGGAGCCCACAAGAAACCAACACACAACCACCAAAGCCACGCTCAAGTGTCAAGCCCTATACCCTAAGCTTGCAAGCAACCAATGCACAATCACCAAAGCCACGCTCAAGCATCAAGCCCTATACCCTAAGCCCACAAGTGCACCAAGCCCGTAGACCTTTTCCAAGCTACACGGAGAAGCCAATACACAAGCGCCAAGCTCCAATGCATATCCTTGAGCAAGATATGAAAATATATAGTAAGATTACAAATGAAAACACTCGATAATCTCCATCGGATTCCTTTGTTGTTAAACAAAAGAAAATGTGTTATCTATGACAGTTATGGCTAGGTAGGTGTGGACGACAGGATTCGAACCTGCACGGGAAGAGCCCACATGATATATATTCATGCCCAATAACCACTCTGACACGTCCTCAACCAAAGCCAAGCACCTGTGTCAAGCCACCAGGAGAAGTCAGACTAATTTCCACAATCAGTACACAACACAAAGCCAATGCAGAAGCGCCAAACCAAGCCACCAAGGAGAGGTCCATAATGTGCTCAACGTGTTAAGAAAGCAAGAAACATACAAGCTAGCACCCAAGCACCAAGAAAGAAACAACATACAGGCCAGTGCCAATCATGAAGCAACATACAAGCCAGTGCCCAAGCACTAGTGCCATAGATCAAGAGCCAAGTCACAGAGAAGGAGTACCCATGATTCTACATGCAGTGTGCACTCAAACCAAGTGCCCAACGCCAAGCTCATGAGACATTGCCCACTAGAAGGAGCCCGATACGGCATGGTTGCACAGCTAAATGACTATGCGGTTGAACCCACACAACCATTACACCTTCCCTCTGCTGAGCAGTTGACAAAAAAAAATGAAAATGAAAGAGGAGGCTGGCCATGGCGGTCTATCGTGTAGCCAGGGGCCTTGCAAGAGGAAAATCTTGTGTGAAAATGAGATTTTAGGGTTTAGTAAATGAGAGTGGGAGGAAATGGAGGCGGGGCACGTGGGCTTCATGCATGGCTGCACTTTATTTTATTTTAATTTTTATTATTTTTTAAATTTTATTTATTATTTGTTTTTATTATTTTTTATTGTATTTTATTATAGTAATTTATTTTTATATATTAATTTTTTTTTTTTTAAATATTCTTATAATTAAATTTTAAATTTTAACTGCTTAGATTTAGGTAAACCTCAATTATTTAATAATAACACAAGAAAACATAAATTTAAATATTATATGTTTTAAAATAAAATTAAAGTAATTATGATTAATCAAAGGTGATTAAGTATGTTTTATAAGTATAATTAATGTGATTAATTAAAAGTAATTAATCATTGGAATATAATGAGTAATTAATCATTAGTAATTAATTTTTTAAATTATATTTAAATTATATTTAAATTTATGATTCATGTTTAAATTTAAAACTAGTTAAAGTGACTAATTAAATAGTTAAAGTGAAAAGTTTAAGAACTTAGACCAAGATAAGTGGAAGGGAACTTCATGCGCACTAGGAAGGTAAGTTAGACRAATTGGYGAGTACAGGGCAATGCTAGCATAGCTACCAGGCGAGAGAGTCAATAGTTTTCTTAGGAGAAGATGTAAAGCTTAGAGGCTTTAACCCTAACCTAGCCACTTCCCCTAAATAGAGTAACATCTGTTTATAGACAAGTACAAAAAAAACTTACGCAAATGTCCTAGAATCACCCTGATAAAATTTGGTTGATGTAGATTCAAGTATATAGAATGGTTAGGACGAGATTAAATCAAGGCAGAGGGGCATCGACGTAGAGATTGCCAACGCCACCAGCACCATCACCTGAATTAGCTCTCATTCTTCGCTCTTTGGAGGCCAGAAATGAGACTTTAAAGGGGCGTCAACCAACAGGGATTGAAGTGGAAGCCCCACCATATGGAATGGGTAATCTTGAAGCATCGAGGGATTCAAGGGGACGGCCTCCACCTGAAGACATCACTAGAGAACTGTAGAAGATCAAAATTCCAGAGTTTGTCGGCGGTCGTGCCAGTGAACGTGTCAAGGCATTGTTGGAAGGCATGACAAGGTGTTTCTCCTTAAGAGACTATGCATCCACGTCAAAGGTGAAGATAACAACTTTTCAGTTTAGAGACAGTGCCCTGAACTATTGGGGCAACCTGGAGAGGCAATTGCACCTTACCCCGGACACCGTCTCTTGGGAAATTTTTGAGGAGAGGTTCCGAAGGAAATGTATACCAGCTTACTATGAGGAACAACAAGTGGGAGCATTTCATGCTCTAGTACAAGGAAACAAGACTATAGAAGAATATGAGACTAGGTTTATGAGATTGGTCAAATATGTTTCATACATGGATAATGATCAATGACATGCATAACTCTTTGTCTATGGGTTAAACCCTAAGATAAGGGCCATGGTATGGATGTGGAAATTGTCTTCGGTAGCAGAAGAAATAGAAAATGCACGTTATGTTGAGGAACACATGAACTTGAATGGAGGTATGAGGTCGACCTTTCCGCATCGTCCTGGATTCATGGGAAAGGCACCTAGGATATTCTCCAGGGGAGGGAGCTCCAGGGCACCTCCATATGGCAATAGAGTTGCACCAAGGACAGTCGCCACAGGTATTTCAATGGCAGCGAGTGCAACATCCCGTTCATCACCAACGACACAGGTAGGTCCACAACCTTCTCAGGGAGAAAATAGTAGGAGCAGGGGTTCTAGAAGAAGGAAATCATTTCAGAGGCAGTCACAGAGCGATGCATAGGTTCAATCTCATGTTACATGTTGGGGATGTGGAGGATGCCATTACCAGCGTGATTGACCAATGTTAAAATCAAGATTTGTGCATAGAGAAGGAAAGGCCCCGATGAGAAGAGGAAGTGGAAGCCACCATATTTACGCAACAGTTAATAATCGACAGGAAGAACATCAATCCATGTTGGTGGATTCATCAGGTACGCTAAATCATATAAATGTTAAGATTTTATTTGATTATGGTGCTACAAATAGTTTCATTTCACCATATGCATTAGAAAAGAGTGGGTTGGCAACCTACGAGCATGACGACTTTAAACAAGTCAAGATGGCTTCAGGGGAAAAACAAGTGGTAGGACCTAGCGTTGATAATTTCCTAGTAGACTTGGGGGTGTTCTCTACTAGGTTGAAGGTATACGTCACTGCTCTCGGGGCGTATGACCTAATCATTGGAATGGATTGATTAGAAGCTCATTGAGCTATGGTAGATTGTTTCGTAAAAAGGGTGCTTTGTGTTGACGAAAAAGGAAGGCCAGTAGAGATCCAGGGTGTACAGAGAAAGGTGTCTCTACGCTTGATCTCAACTATGCAGGTTAAGCGATGCATGAGGCAAGGGTGTCAACTTTATGTAGTGGAAGCAGTGAGTGAAAGGAAAGGACYYTCCTTGGATCAATACCCAATATTGTCAGAGTTTAAAGATGTTTTTCTGAATGAGTTACCAGGGTAACCTCCTGAGAGGGGGCTTGATTTCACTATTGAGCTAAAACTTGGTGCATAACCAATTTCCAAAACTCTGTATAGGATGACAACCACTAAACTTTGTGAGTTGTAGATGCAGTTGAAAGAGCTACTCAACTTAGGGCTAATAAGGCCTAGTGTCTCACCTTGGGGTGCACCAGTAACATTTGTGAAGAAGAAGGATGGTTCCTTATGATTGTGTATAGATTACAGGGACTTGAACCATGCTACAGTGAAAAATAGGTATCCAATTCCACGAATAAATGATCTCTTTGATCAGATGAAATGAGAAGTGGTATTCTCAAAAATTGATTTGCGATCCGGGTATCACCAGTTAAGGATTAAGGAAGGAAATATTCCTAAAACTTCCTTTCGAACTCGGTTTGGGCATTACGAGTTTGTTGTAGTACCTTTCGGATTGACGAATGCACCAACAGTATTCATGAGCCTCATGAACGGTGTATTCCGGAAGTACTTAGACCACTTTGTACAAGTCTTTTTAGATGATATCCTCATCTATTCCAAGAACGAAAGAGAACATAAGGAACACTTGTGAGTGGTGTTGTCCTTCCTTAGAGAGAACAAATTGTATGGGAAGTTGTTGAAGTGTTCCTTCTTCCAAAAAGAAATCCACTATTTAGGTCATATCATTTATGGTGAAGGAATCTTTGTGGACCCAGAAAAGGTAAAGGCCATTATGGAATGGCCAATGCCGAAAAATGCTCATGAGGTAAGAAGCTTCATTGGGCTAGTAGGTTATTCATGGATATTTGTGGAAGGGTCCTCTAAAATAGCGAAACCTATCACCACTTTGCAGCGCAAGGGGGTTAGGTATGAATGGACAAAAGAATTTGATAGTGCATTCATCGAGCTTAAAAGGTTACTAACTAGTGCACCAATTCTATGAGTGTTGGATATGGAAAAGGACTTCACAGTTTGCATGGATGCCTCGAAGCAAGGGTTGGGGGCTGTGCTAATGCAGGATGGAGGAGTGATAGCTTATGCATCAAGGAAGTTGAAGAAACATGAGGAACTTTACGCTACTCATGATTTAGAGTTGGCAGATGCAATGTTAGCTCTGAAACTTTGGAGGCACTATCTAGTAGGGAGAAACTTTGAGCTCAAAACAGACCATCAAATTTTAAAACATCTCTTCACTCAAAGGGATCTGAATGCCAAGGAAAGGAAATGGAGTGAGTTTATGAGTGAGTATGATTTTGGTATTTCATACATCAAGGGAAAGGAAAATGTGGTCATGGATGCCTTGAGGAGGAGACCACGTGTCTTCTCCTTGGTACCCTTAAAAGTCAATCTGAGGGAATGTGTGTTGATGCAAATCCATGGAGACAGTTGGAATTTAAAGGTTACTTCAAACCTCCAGAATGGGAGGCAATTAGATCCAAAGTATGAAGGATATATTATGGAAGCAGACCGACTATTAATATATCAAGGAAGGATGTACATCCCCAAAGGTGGGGATATTCGAAGCATCATACTGAAGGAATCCCATAGAGAACTTTATTGTGCACATCTGGGTGTGAAGAAAATTTATGCAGACATAAGGAAACTCTTCTTTTGGGTAGGCATGAAGCGTGATATAGTCCATTTTGTCACCAAGTGCCTAAAGTGTCAACAAGTGAAAGCCGACCACCATCACCCGACAGGTCTCCTACAACCACATGATGTCCCTATGTCCAAGTGGGAAGTCATCTCTCTGGATTTTGTGGTGGGGTTTCCACTCACATCGCATAGACACAATGGCATTCTTGTGATAGTTGTTAAGTTAACCAAGAGTGTTCATTTTATTCTGGTTAGAGACACTTATGATGTCACTGATGTGGCACGCGTGTTTGTAAGTGAGGTCATACATTTGCATGGGATAGCTAAGAAGATCATTTCAGATAGGGACTCCACATTTTCTTCTAGGTTTTGGACAAGTTTGCAGTCAGCATTGGGGACTCAGCTAAACTTAAGCACAACTTATCATCCTAAAACATATGGTGAAACTAAGGGAGTAAATCAAGTCATGGAAGACATGCTTAGGATGTATCTCATGGATAATCAAACCCAATTGGAGAAGTACCTACCTTTGGTAGAGTTCCCCTACAATAATAGTTTTCATAGCTCCATTGGAATGCCACCCTACGAAGCTCTATATGGAAGGCCATGCAGAACTTCATTGAGTTGGGAGAGGTTAGAAGACCGAGTAACAGTTGGGCCAGAGTTGATTCAAGAGATGGAGGAAAAGGTGATTCAGATTAGGCAAAGGCTAAATGAAGAACAAGATAGATAGAAAAGTTATGTGGATGCACATATGACTGACTGAAGATATAAAGTGGGAGATCAGGTTTTCATTTATATCATGCCTAATAAGAGTACCAGTCAGTCTAGGAAGGGGACAAAGTTGTCACCTTGATTTATAGGACCATTCAAAATATAAGAGAAAATTGGACCCATTGCCTATCATCTCATACTGCCATCCCACTTGCACAAAAATCATAATGTTTTTCATGAATTTGTTCTACGCCATTATGTTGTTGATGAATCATATAAATTAAACTTGAAGGAATTACAGGTATCGGAAGTGGGAACCCTCACGGTATAACCATTACGCATATTGGACTGTAGAGATCGACAGCTCAGGAACCATCTGGTAGACCAAGTTAAGGTCCAGTGGGACACATATAGTCCATTATCTGCTACTTGGGAAGATGTTGAGACATTACGACGAGATTTTCCCTCACTTTTTTTACCACCTTGAGAATATGTTCTCGAAGGTTGGGTGTATGTAATGCCACCTTTTGAATTAGACAACTAGGATTACCCGAGGCCTAAAAACCTTTATTTTCTATCCACAGTGAAACTATTAAATGATACACTTGAACTTTTAAGATGTATGAACCTTTATGAATGTTTCAATGTATTTGAATAATAATGGATATGATGCGATCTACTATGTGAATGTAAATTCTATAAATGTTTAAATGTTATTGATGATTATGGATATGATGCGATATATTGTGTGAATGTGAATCCCATGAAGGTTTAAATGTTATTCGAATGATGTTGGATATGATGCGATCTATTATGTAAATGATAATTCTATGAATGGGTGACGTTAATTGAATTATGGGATATTATAAGATCTATTTCTAACTCAAAAACTTTGATGTTAAATTTGTTGGTACATGGATACCGAATTGAAATTATGGTTGTATGAAATTATGTGATGATAATGCATAGATATGTATGAGTTTGTGATACATACTAATCTACAGGTCATTGGGATATGAAATAGCCAAGGGATAATGGTAATAAAAGTGGATGTCATGAACTCCAACCGAGAAACAATATGGTATGAATCTTGTATGTGAAATTATATTGGTTTGAATGCATTGCTATGATATGTGGACCCGTGCAAGATTTTGGGTGGTGAGATTGTCTAAAACCGAATAAACGATGACAAAACTCCCAACGACATGGTGCCACTGTATATTCCATTGTAAGGTGTGGACCCTAGTCCTATTAGGAGGGGTGGAGGCATTTCCCACTATGTATCCTCTAAAAATTGGATTCATGGGAGGACGGTGTTAGCTCACGCTCCCCTAGACATGTGATGATGACTGTCAATTGCCTGTTGGGGAAGCTTGGTCAAGATAGTGACACTTCCGCTTACGAGTTCTATTTGGAGTTAGGTCAATATAGTTGATGCTCCAAGATAGTCTAGCAAAGGAAGGATAGGAATGGAAGATGGAAGTAAGTTACGGAGGAAGGATGAGTAGAAATAGTTGAGAGTGTATGGAGATTTGCCTTATGGTGGAATTTATTGTTTTTCCTTCTAAAAAGAAAATGTGTATATATGAATATTCATAATTACTTAACTAAACTACAATTGTCCAAATAGCATTGTTGAGCTAGATAATTGTAATTAAAGGATTTCACAAACATTTGATTGGGTTATTATCTTTTATAAAATGAATTGTCTTGTTGAATGGATTGGATGCATACATAAATTACTATAGAGATGATAGTTATTGTTATTAGTACATGCACGAGACTTGTATGTACTAGATACACATGCATTTCTTGCACATGTACACTAGTGTGTATGAGTTTTCTTGGCTTACTTACTAATAATGTCGGTTATTTGATATGAATGTGTGAACCATGTGTATTTTTCCTTGTATCATAAAATACCTTAACTTCGGGAAAAAGTTTCCTAAAGGGTGGGTGTATGTACCAACCCTCAGTATTAATCAATTGTCGTGGTTTAATAATTGTTTAATGTATATTAGTTAATTGATTAATTAACTGATTAAATATTTGGTTAATGAATTTGAATTTAATAAATTTTATTTTTTTAAATGAAAACTTAACATATCGAATAAGGGAACCATTTAAGAGAAAGGGGATAAGGTGGCTGGCATTGAATGGAGGGATAAGGTGGGTGAGTCTTAATGAAATGGAGAAGGTGGTGAATGAGAGGGGGGGAAGGAGGATAAGAGGAGGAAAACACATTGGGGAGGGGACACTTTGGGACTTGGGGGGGAGAGAGCATTATTTTTCATATTGGAGACTGTATTGGGCATTTTTATTTTTGGGAGATAGGAAGACTGTATTACTGGTTTTTGGCTGGAGAAGATTGTTGTAGGACTGAGACAGGGGGCACCTATTGCTGGGAGCTTTGGGCTCGGGGGCTAGGAATCCTTACAGAATCCTGGAGCTAGGGACCCGGAGAGGCTCTGATCCTAGCTAGCTAGGAGGTTAGATGGTTTTGGGAAGTACATCAAGTAGAGTTGGGGACAGTAGTAGCATCAGTTAGAGGTATGTATTTTCATTATTCTGTTGTGTTATGTAATTTATTATGATCTGCTCATAAATTTTAATTATGTTGAATGGTTATGAATGGTTATATGTTGAATAAGGAATCGTAAATATGTTAGTATAACACTTCTCTAATTAAATTTATGTTTTTATAAGGTTCTGTTGGAAGACCTTACATAAGTCTCAAATGTCTAAATATCCTAACATTGTTTGATATTATAGCTTGCATAAGGGAGATATATGAACTTATTGATGTGGTTTTTTTAAATGAAGAAGGATTCCCAATAAAAGATGTATGGAAAATAGTTTATCAAACAAAAGATTGGCATTCTAGGTATCCAAATATGTTAAAACTATCTCAAGTAATGTTTGTCATACCAACAAGCACCATTGCATGTGAAAGAAGGTTTTATAGACAAAATATGATCAAAGATATAAGGAGAATAATATTACCAATTAGCATTCTTGATGCATTAATGCATATGTCATTAATAGGTCCTGGCATATTAGAGGTGGAGTGACAACGAGTTTATGAGATTTGTCAAAAATGCAAAGGAAACAAGACATTTTTACATGTGAGAATGATCAAGTTATATGCTTTTTCTACTTTGTATAGATTGTATAAATATATGTGTTTTTTGTTGTCTTCTACTAATGATTTCAATTTCAACTATGTTTATGCTTGTGAAATATGAAATTCTAATGTTTTTTGTGTATTTATGGAATGTGTAATATAGACATTATTAGTTACATGAATGCATCAACTTCACATGTCTTACTGCTACAAGTTCRTSGCATCTCTACTATGATTTTATGTTCTTATTTCAACTAGATATGGTTGCATTTTTCTCTTTTCTTTATGAAATTCCTTCAATTTTCAACTTTAATGGAATTTATAAGCCCAATGCTCTTTTAATACTTTGGTAATTGAATTGGTATGTGAATTTTCATGTCTATCAAAGACAACCTAAGATTCACATTTTTGTTGCAAGATTCAAAGAACAAATGGGATACATACCTGATGCTCGTGTAGAGTATCAATTTCTTTCTAGAGAGCTTGCTCTTAGTCTCCTAGATGCTATAATTAAGCATGCCAACATGGAATATTGTTTGGCATGTCATTTTATGTTGTTCTTATTCTATTGGTTATTTTGGTGAGTTAATTATATATGTGGTATAGGAATTTTGATGAACCAATGCTATATGAACGGGGAGCTTTCAATTATCAATGTCAAGAATTGAAATGGTGATTGCAAATGAGAAAGAAAAAGATTAGTCATAGATGGCAATTGCAAGTGAGAAAGAAAAATATTAGTCATAGATGTTACTTTTGTTGTATATTCAATATTCTGGTTGGGGAGTTCTCAATTATCAATGTCAAGATTTGAAATGGTGATTGCAAGTGAGAAAGCAAAAGATTAGTCATAGATGACGATTGCAAGTGTGAAAGAAAAATATTAATCATAGATGTTACTTCT
>JASDQU011101513.1:0-30685 GCA_032191745.1 Picea mariana
ATCGATCATAGAAATCTTGTTAGCCCCTACTACCTTCTCTAAAACATGGTCCATTTTTTGGAGTGGGTAGTTATCTTTAAGAGAAGACCAATTTAGGTTCCTAAAATCAACATAGAGTCTTATTTCACCGTTATTCTTCCTAACAGGGACCAAATTGGCCACCCATTCAGAGTATCTGAGGGGAACAATGACTTTTTCATCAAGGAGATTTTTAACCTCCTTTTCTATTACTGGAAGAAGAATTGGGTTTATCCGTCTAATATTTTTCTTCAAAGGCTTAATACCATGCTTTAAGGGAATCTTGTGCTCAATAACATAAGTATCATAGGTTTTCAAATCTTCATAATACCATGCAAAAACATATTTATATTTTTTAATTAAATCAACATATTTACTCTTTATTTGTGCTGGAAGATATTTTGATATTTTGACCATCTTGGGATTTTCATTAGTTCCTACATTACAATCTTCAACTTCTTCAGGTTGAGTTCACAAAGTATAATTTAAAGGTATATCATCCTGGTCAAACAACCTTTCTACAGGGATCAGACCTTTGGGAATTTGATTGTTTTTAAGTAAGAGCATGCAGTGATTTGCAATTTTATCTTGGAACCTTTCTGGGTTTTCTCCTTCCTACATAATCCAGGCAGGATCATTTTGATTTTCTTGATCAATGTGGGTCTCAGAAAACTCATCTATCATTTCCAGAAACTGCTTGATTTGTTCATCATCTTCAAATACTTGCCAGTGTTGAACATTGTTTGTAATCGAAGGTCTATGTCTCATCTCAATATGATACTTCAACTTCAAAATAGTAGGTGGTATGAAAGTTGCAGCAGCTTTGGCTAAAGAGTCAGCTTGTTGATTTTCATTCTGGGAATAGAGTGGATGTTAAAAGATGAGAAGAAATTCTCTATTATATCCCAGGAAAAATTTCTATATGATCTCAATCTCAGATGATTAGCTTGGTATTATTGTTTTATTTGTTTTACAATTAGCTCAACATCACCATAAACTATCAAATGTTTGATTTTTAGTTTTTTTACAGCTTCTAATCCTAAAACTAAAACTTGATATTCACACACATTATTGGTATAATCAACATCCCATTGTAATCTATAAGAGAAAGGAATAACATACTCATCACCTGGTTCCATAAATAAAACTCTAGCTCCCTCTCCTTCGCAAGATGAAGCATCATGAAAGAACATTTTCCACATCTCTTCTCTAACATTCATATTTTTCTTTGAAAATTCTATTTTTTTTATTTTCTTCTTCTATACATTATTCAAAATCATCATCTATGGATAATATACAATTTCCTAGATCTTTATCAACAACATAGACTGGGTAGTTATTAGGGTTTTGAGGGTCACTTACAGTATAATCCAATCTAGTTTCTCTGTACAGTGGAGTAAATTGTCCACCAAAAATTGGAATTGTAGCATACGTCATGCCTAGTTGAACCAATCATCCTAGCTTGGCACCCCAATATATGGATAGAAGCATGCCATACTTGGAAGGAACATCATCAACAACCACATCCATAAGAATACTTTTCATATGAACCTGAGCAAGATTTACAACTAAATCTTTAATCATACCGAGACACTTAACCTTTCTAAAATCAAAAGAGTATAGATCTTGGTAAGGTCTAGTAATTTGAAGGCCCAACTTCTCCATGATAATATTAAGCATCAAGTTATGTGAAGCTCCTGATTCTAACATACAATTGTGTAGTAAATGAGTATGCACAGTCAATGTAATATAGAAAGGAGCAACATAATCTTTACTATTTTCAATGTGTGGTCCAAACATGATTGTAGGTTTTTCATCCTACAAATTGATAACATCAACTTGACATTCAACATCAGAAAAAATTATTTCTTTAGCGATTTGTTTTTTATAGACCAAGTTTCTAGGAAGTTCAAACAGAGGCATTGGAATATCAATTTTATTAAGTTTGTTCTCTAAATTGAAAGTCCCAATTGGTTTTTCAATTTTTCTGGTCTGAACTCCGACTTCTATATTTTCTAGCTTCTTAGTATGTACTGCTTTTGTTTCAACCTCTTTTGCTCGAACAACTTGCGTTTCATTTGATGGTTTTGCAACTGCTGCCTCATTTTCTTTGTTTCGTGATAAAATATTTTTTGGTGGAGTATTTATTGAATTCTTTTCTCTTGGCCTCAACTCATATTTATGATGAAGCTCAGCCATTATTGAATCAGCAAGACCTTTGTATGTAGAGTCTCCAAAATTGTTGATATTTTCATCCTCATTAAATAAAGATTCT
Source organism: Picea mariana (assembly GCA_032191745.1). Classification (NCBI taxonomy): domain Eukaryota; kingdom Viridiplantae; phylum Streptophyta; class Pinopsida; order Pinales; family Pinaceae; genus Picea; species Picea mariana. The sequence goes on from JASDQU011101513.1 coordinate 2,294, forward strand.
AGCTCCAAGGATTTCTCATAATCTTGTTTGGTTAGGTGAGGCTCAAGATCATCATCACTGAGCTTGTTTAGATCTTCATCCAACTCGTCATAATCTTGGACCTCATCACCTTGTATGTGATTCTCAGTTTTAAAAGGAGCTTGAATCTTTTGATCCTCGTTTTTTATTTTTCTTTGTTGTATATGAGGATTTTTGTTAGGATTTCTTCTGAATTGATTTCTAAAATATGGATCAGGTTTGGCTTTTTCCATTTCCATCCTGGAAATTTTGCTTGATAAATATTTAATAATTTTTTCCATCTCATCCATTTTTTCCTCTGAAGATTTTCCAGATCCAGAGGGGCCTGCATGTTCTTTAAAACTCCTGGGTTCTCTTGTTCCCATCTCAACTTTATTTTTCAACTTCCCGGATTCCATCATATTGGATTCAATCTCTATAGGATCATCTTGCATCCCTGCTAAAGTAGTTGATCTTATTTCTCTCAAAAGTAGAGTGAAATTAGAATCAAAATCCACTGCAAAAGTGACTTTTGCAGCTGGTTGAGAAGGCTTAACTTCAGCCAGGATTTTGTGATAAAGATTATTAAATCTTTGAATGAACTCTAGGACCGATTAAGATGTTTTCTTTCTCAAGGATCTGAATTCGGTTAAGTTATATAAGTGGTCTTTTTTCTCACCCCATTGCCTTAATAAGGAAGTTTCTATATCACTATATGATGGTATAGAGTACATTGGAAGTCCTCTGAACCAAGTTATTACATGTCCTTCAAAAGTTTGTACTAACAGTCTCATGTAAACATCTTCATTCTCAACACCAAGGATATAATCGAATGAATCAAAAAAGACTATATGTGTTGTTGTTGTTAAATTCCCTTCTCCCATGAATTTAGGGAGGCTCTTCATGTAATTTTCAGGTAAATCATGCAGGATATCAAGAAGAACTGAGTGAGCATATCCAACAGTGACCTTGGAAAAGATCCTAGGGGGTTGAGTGGGTATATTTTATTGTCCACCAGCCCCTGCACCTATGGCACCTTCAACATCAACACCTCCAGCACCGGCCATTGAAAGTCTAGGAGATGGAATTGGAGGACTAAGTTCTTCTGTGGGAATCTTAACATTAACTTGCATAACTCTAGATTGATAGATCTTACCTAATGAAGCAGAAGTTTGTCTGGGCTATCCCTTCGGTTTCAACAATTTTGGATCTGAAACTGGGGTAGTATGGGTTTTTCCTGGTATTATTTTGACTGAATGCCATCCTTTCCTATAATGGAGTCACCAAGTGAAATATAAAATGAGCCTTACTATGTATTCAATCTTTGTTCACCATCAAATACCAAAATTTAACTTTGTCGTTCTCCCAGGGGAAAAATGATTTCGTTTCTCCATTCCCCAACAATGACGCTAAAAAGATGTTGTTCCTGAGATTGATTCTAAGGCTCAAATAATAATGTTAGGCATCAAACATATTAAATGAAATGTTTTTATAAGTGTTTTTTTCTACCTTCAATTTTCCGAGAAATAATCTTTAAATGAAATTTATGATAAGACAGTACAGAGGTTGTATCTTGTTATCTGAGTCGCAATTTTAATGTCAAATGATGTATAAATGATTTAAAAAATTGTTAAAACAAATCCAAGTATCAATTACATATAAGTCTCACCTTGTTTGCAGTAGAATAAAATTAGAAGATGCACCCTTGAAAGGAGATAAAGAATGTTGTAATTCAAACAACTCACAGGTCTTGTTTTACTCATAGTAATAACAGAGGAAAATTTGTTACTGAATGAACTTCTGATATATTATGATCACAGTAGACGTGTTACTAAATTGTAATCATTCACTCTTCAAGAAATATAGAAATAAATTCAGAGAGATGGAAACACAGAGGAAGCACATAGATCAAATGGAACGAAACTTAGAATCTATGTCTGCACTTGTATTGATATTCAATTTTTTTTATCTTTTACATTAGGCTAGAATCAGCCTTGAATAGATCTAAAATCTATCTATTTATACAAAATGGTATCAACTAAAAGTAGTTGGACTTTCCACAATATCTGTTCTAAAATAGAATACAATCTGAATGGAATAACAGAATGCAGATATTGCTGAGTTTTTTTTTTATGTGTTGACATTGTATATGTTCCTTCATTTTTGCTCCCAGTTGCACTCACTTTCCTCTGTTCATTGAATTTGGTGCACATGTACATCAATGCTACCACGTATCTTGAAGGCTCAATATTCTCATTCAATTCAAAGGAAAACATCTTCCTTTGTACTTGTGGCAACTTCTCCAGGGTTTTGTTTACTTCTTAGACTGTGATATGATACTGTAAACTTGGATTCACCAACAGCTCATTGATTTTGAGTAAATCCATCTGGTTCATTTGTTGAATGGCCGAATGAATATTCTCCTTGTTCTTTCTGGAACTTTCTTGGTTCATTTCTATTCCAATCTGCCCCAATGCCTCTGAGATATTATTTCATTCAAATTCAATTAGTTTTTTATTTATAGAAGATAATGCCTCCAGACAAACCTCCTTTGCATCTCTGGCACGTTTCTTTCCTTCTTCCAGATTTGTTTCCCAGAATTTTAGGGCCATTTATCCCTTTACTTGTTCATAATGTGAGAAAGGGGAAAGACCAGGGATATTAGCTTTCTGCCTCCAGATGATAAATTCCTGAAACTTAGACATAGCCGCACATGCATATTTTTCCTTGACATAAACATTTTCCAGAGAAATTTTTATTGCCTGATAACATTTCTAAATAGCATCCACCTTCTAATATAGCTCTTGTTGGACAACTTCCAACTTCTCATTGATTTATGATTCATGTGCTTTGAATGTAGTGATGTCTACCATTGTGTTCTCTGTTAGGGTCAATTTGGCCTGCATCTCTTCTATCAAAATGTCTTGCTGAGTGATCAAACCTTTATTGGTCTATGAACTCTGGTAAATCAACTCAAGTTTATCCTGCAAATGCTTCATATGAAGCTGATAATTTACCTTGATTTGTTCGATGTCTTGATTTATCCTGCTTCTGACAGTCTGTTCTGTACTGTGTATCTCATTCTGTAATTGCTCCACCAAGAGACATTTCCGTTGCAGTTGTCTGGTTAAATTTTCCACTTGCCATTGATTGTGTTAGCGCCGTCAATTTTATTTTTAGTTAGAGTTGGTCTTAGTCAAGTTATGGTCTGTGTATCAAAGCACGTGAGGTCAGGTACCGAACAACAAAGGTGTCGAAGTCATCAAGTGGTCAGTTGGCCCTTGGAGTCAGGAAGGGATGTCAGAGTCAAAACATGTGTAAATAGTATGGGTCTATTCCCAAAGAGTCGAGTCCTATCAAAAAGGAAGTTTTTATGTGCCTCAGATCGAGGCAAGTTGTTTAATAGAAGTTGTGTTGACAAGTGAAGTGACCATCATGAGCTCATTATGAACACTGAAAGAATGAAAAATCACGGTGTTCATATAATGTATGCCCTGCAGCCCTTATCAGCTGTACTTTACATCCCTTGAAGTGTACTTGTCGTGCGAATGTGCTACGAAAAATATTCAATTCATTTCAAAACATCCAATCGCCATGAATTCAATGTTACCTGGAATGATTCCACCTTCTTCTTGTTCTATTATAGATTCTGGATGTCCTGCGTGCATTGTATTCACCAGTCAAGCTGATGCATTGTTTGTATTTCTTCTCATAAGCCCTAGTTGATCAAGATTACTACCTTGGGCCCATGCCAAACCCATCTTGCATAGGACAAATATGCATTGCACCATGGAAATATCCCAAAACATAAGGAAGTGCATGCAAAGTGGCAGAAGCATTGGGCCCGAGCCCCAAATATTAACGTTGATCGATGAAGATCTGGAGTTCAGAGTGTCCTTTGAACATTTCGAGTGCATGGCCTTTTGCAAGAAAATTCAAGGATTCAATATGAGACTAGCTGAGCAGTTCACACTTAGTTTCGACGGATTCCGCGTGGTGATCTCGAGTGTCACTTTCCAAGTAACTGAGGAAACATTGTCGACCGCAATAGAGATCCCTCTACACAGCTAAAGGTGGTTTAAAGGCATTCCCTTGGATGCGCGGTGCTATGAATATTTCATCAAGCGAGATTGTTTAGGTGGGAAAATCGAGACAGGCGTTTCGAGTAGATATTTGTAGGAACCTTTTTGGAAACTACTTGGAGTAATTAGGAGATATTTCACCTGTGAAGGAAGGTTCGACAGAATACATTCTAATCACATTATATTTTTTATGCACTTCACAGGAAGGAGACCATTAAATCTACCCTTTTGTTTACACCAGAACCTCCAAGAGATGGCAGACAACGCCTAGGCTGAAGCGGGTCAATCGAAAAGGAAACTCTGTCATGTATTTTTTATTAAATTGTTGGTATTTGAAGAATTAAGACAGTTGGGAAGCAACTGGGATTTGTTCTTTCTCACAACAGGCATCCCCAAGGATCCAAAGGGATATTTCCCTCTGCCTTTGAAAAAGGTAATATCACACCGCGCGGAGGTTGGAGTGGAAGAGGCTGCGAAGGAAGGAAAAATGTTGGAAGCCCCATCTCCTCAACAAAAAATACCCCAAAGAAGGGGTAGGCCAAAGAAGAACAAGGAAGTTGGGGAAACCTGAGTCCCAAGTGAACCACGTGCAAGGTCGGTTGTCGAAGAATTACTTATGCACGTTATTCGGCTGGAACCTGTCAAAGGTACAAGCTGAGAAAACTGGAGCAGAACAAGGAAGGTAGATACTGAAGGCACATATGTTCGAGAACTGTCTCAGCAAATGAAGCAAGCACAACTCGCTATCACCGAGATTTTCTAGGAAAACATATAACTAAGACAATAGTTAGCAACGAAGACCTTTGAAGTGTCAGCATCACAAGGCCGTGAAGGAAATGTGACTTGGCTCAAGAGATAACTCATGGAAGTATAGGATACAATAGTACATCTACGCAAAACATAGAGGATATCAGAAGAAAGGAATGTGAAGCACTTCAAAGAATGTGAAGCAACCGGGGAGAAAGTCTGCACGGCTCTTGCCAACGCGTAGAAGAAACATGATTAACTGAGTGCATTCTTGTATTCTCAAATTGTGGTGGGGATTTTGACAGTTTTGAGGAAGGCATCACCCTTGGACAGTTTTTTCATGTTGGTAACGACTGCAACAATCGACAGTCACTCACCATGTATGCACCCCAGCAAATGAGCATGCGACAGAAACTAAGGCTATTACGGTGGATGGAGGGAGTTTGACCAGAGCACTTGATTGTTTGGATACCCTGTCAAATGAAGGAATCAACACATCACTCTCCCCATGACAAGACCTTGTTAATAACTGAACCCTGTGGCAAAGACAAGCAGTTATGATGCGACCGAATATAGTTGGTTTCTATTTCTGGAAAGGTGCCATACAAAGAGTCATTTAACAAAGAACAATCAGTTTCCTAAATTATAGGGATAGTAGCTAGAGAGTGGGGCATCCCAAGCGGTGCCCTTGCCTATATATTTCATCCTTTCAATGTAAGCTAGGTTGGTTGGAAAAACTAGTGTAGACAATGATTATTGAATGTAGTTTGAGATCGATCAAAATTTAATGCAAAAGTCTTGAAGCTTTGATGAAAATATTCTAATTGTAGTAGTTGGATGTATTGTTTCCTTTCTTTGCATACATACTTCCTGTATTCTTTATTCATATCTATTTCTTTATGAATCAAAATGTAATTTCAAACCTAGGATTCGTTGCACAATGCCTTGGGATTCGCACCATTTAGACAAACTGTGCTTCCTCTAAGTTAACTCTGAATTCATCTTTAGCGGTGCTCTGAGTTGATTCATGTGTTTTTTTCCCTCACCACACACAATGATTTTAAACTGAAGACTATTTCTTACTTAGCCTTTATCCTCTCAAGTTTAGTCACCAAGTCATTTTTTTTCTATCATTTTCTTAAATCGACTCCATAGCCCAAGGTCTTACTCTCTTTCGCCAATGGAACCAAAAATTATTATTTAAAGGTGTTAAATCTAGCCAACAAATCAAAGCCATATCCTGTACCAAGACAAAGTCTGTCGAGAGAGCTCTCTCCAGGTCTGAAAGGATAGTTTTGGGTCTTAAATTTGGTTTGTAGGTTTTCTCTGTCATTTGTTTCTCAGTCGAATGAAGTTTACAGAGAGATAACATTTTGACGTCGTTATCGGGGACGGAATTGAATAAATTTTCCCTAGGAGAAGGACTAAAGTTACAGTTTTGACCCCTGAGGGTAACAGAGGGGAAAACATCGATATTGGTTGAAACCTTTACCTTGATGACTCTAGTCAAAAATACCAGTAGCACAAAGTAGCATGATTCAGGAACCCTGGCTACGAAGACGATCTATAACAGATAAAATCTAGACCCAAACCCTATAGATCCTGTGTGCTATACCGAGAAGATTTTGCGTAGGAATAGGGAGCAAGCGTAGGACCCGTTCTATTACCTGGATAGAAGCATGTCCTTGACCAAATACGATGCGCAAAGGATTGACGACCTTAAGTTTGAAACCCTATGAGAAAAACCTGTTCAGGTCTAAGTTGGAAACCAGCTTGGACGAGATAGTTTTCGATCAAAATAGGTTCCAAGCTCTGATACTTAATAACATCCCCCAAGTCCCTAACCCTCCTAGAGCCATGGCCACTAGATTCTTCCCCCTCATTTATTCAGACCAACTGCATGATTTACCCCAAAATTACAGCCAGAGGATCAAGCTCTATGATGTTGAAGGGAATGTTTCAGCCCAAAATCATATGGATTGGTTCAATAATTTCATCGACCTAGAGGAGGTGGACTATGCAGATGCAAAAATGAGGTTGTTTGCACATTGTCTTTCGAGGGAGGTGAGGAAGTGGTTCAAATCCCTCCCAGCAGCAAGCATTCAGGACTTTGCCACGTTCAAAATGTCTTTCATTAATAGATGGGGACACAAGAAGAACCCATTGCAGTTGTTGACATAGTACAATAATATGAAGAAGGTGTTGGAGGAGACAGTGAAATAATTCTCAGCCTGTTTCATGAGGGTTTATAACTCAATTCCTGTAAAAGTCCAGCCACCCCCTGGGGCTGCACAACTGCGATATGTTGATTCCTTCAAAAGTGATTCCACCTAGCTGTTGAGAGAAAGAAGATAAAAAAATATAGATGTCATGATGAGAAATGAAATCAAAGTCGAGGTAAATATGATGGCATTGGGGAATATCAAACAAAGATTCAACAGAGGTGATAAGAGACCCTAAGGAGATGGAAAACCATTGACATCTCGGTCCATGGATGAAAAATTTGAATTAATGATGAAGACGATGGAGAAACTAATGGAAATAATGTCCATGGGAAACAGACCCGCTGCCCAAGAACAACATGACCCCCAGCCCAGAAATCAAAACCTCAGAAGGGGTCAGGGTTCACAGATCAGATAGAGGGAGCAGAGAGACCAGGGCGACCAACAAACAAGACCTCCATTCCAAAACAATTACGCAGACGAGGATTTTGATCAGATGTTCCAAGACCAAATGCATTGCTGCGATGACAAGGACACGTTCGTGTTTTTGAAGAAGGGGGAACATGATCAATACATGAGCGAAAATAATGATATTATGCTCGAGATGGACGACACACTCTCCTGGGAAATGAAAGAATTCAGAAAAGGTTATCACAACGCTATCATGCAGTTTCAGAAACATTATAACCTCAGGAGCAAGAAGGCGCCTACTGAACCTCAGTAGACAAATCCCATAAGGAAACCTTTGATGGATGCATGTTCCACAAACTGACCGAAGCTAGATAACCAAGCCAAGGATGCAAATGAAAAGGAAAATTCGAAGGAGGAGCCCCCAAAGAAAGTGTCGGAAACAAGTCGAGAAGCGTGTGGAAAGGAGGTAGAAAGGGTCTCTTCCCCCTTTAACTTTGAGCACAAAATGGCCAAGATCAAAATATCTGTCCCTTTTGACGAACTTATCAGAAAGGGTGAATATCGGGAGCATATTATTAAAATGCTAAAAATAGGAGAAACTCCTGACACTTTGAACGTCCAAGACGATCACCCTACCATTTTGTTTGGCCCGCATAGAGGAGACAAGCGATACTGAGGATGTTCCCTCGTTCTATGTCAGTCTCAAGGTCCATGACATGACCCTTCATAATGCCATGCTAGACTCATACGTGTCGCACAACTTCATGCCAAAGGTGATCATGGACGAGTTGGGTTTGGACATCGCCAGGCCCTATAAGGACCTTTTTTCTTTTGATTCGAGGAAAGTCAAGTTCTTGGGTCTCATCAAAGACTTGGTCATATCATTGGCCCAAATTCCTTCAAAGAACATGGTTATGGACGTGGTTGTGGAATACATACCCTCTAAGTTTGGCATGTTGTTATTTAGGTTGTGGGTTGCGAAGTTAAAGGGGACTCTGTAAATGGACATGTCACATGGCACCATTCCTGTCTTTGTCTAGGAGAGATGGTTTTACATAGAAGTGTTGTTGAAATACATGGTAAGCAGTAAGATGCAGCCAAATAACCATCATATATACTCCATTGAAACTGAGGTCATCTCCTCCATATTCTACAATGACCTTAGTTTTGAAGAGGAAGAAACGACAACCATCATGAACGTTGACGATGAAGCCGCACAATGAGCAACAGAGTGCGTCGATCTGAGAAACCACATGGAGAACAAGATATGGAACATGAGTTTCGATAGCGTTGTCAACAAGGAAGGGGTAGGGGTCAGCATATGGATAAGCCCTCCCAAGGTGGGCACAAAACTGTGCTTGTACAAGCTCGCTTTTGAATATACGAACAACATGGTCAAGTATGGAGCACTGATTTTGGGCCTGAAGGTTTTGAAAGAATTAGGCATGAAGAGGATATCAATGTGCGGGGACTCCGAGCTGGTTATAAACTAGGTGAAAGGCATATATCAATCCAAACACCTCGGGCTGAGAGCGTACAGGAACTTAGTGCTAGACCTCCTTGAAGAATTCTTGGAGTATGATCCATCGGCTATCCCGAGGGGGGGGAATTAGATCATCGATGCATTGGCCACCTTAGGCTCGATTTTTAAAATTCCCATCTTTCCCAATAGAAAATACGAGATTGAAGTCAAACACAAGCCGAAAGTTCCTGATAATATCAAATATTGGCAGGTGTTTGAGGACGAAAAATAGGTGGATAGATTTGTCCTAATGAGAGATGAGTTCGCTAACATAAACACTAATGACAAGTGTTGTTGCGATGAATATGAGAGCACGGATGTGCATAGTAATGATGACCCTTTCCAAAACTAGATAGCTGGAAGGGACATAGTACAGTTGAAAAATAATATCATCCCAAAGGGGTTAGTTTCATTGGAAAATATGTTTGACGAAAACGACATGGCTAGAAATCCCAATATCACTGCAAATGATGAGGATTTCAAATATTGCAACATTGGGACTCAGGAGAACCTGAAAATAGTCAAATTTTCAAAAAAACTCAATCCAAAGGTCAAGCAAGACTACATCAAGCTCATGAAGGATTTCCCTGATGTTTTCGCTTGGAGTTATGACGACTTAAAGGTTTATGACACTAAAGTAATTCAACACGTTATTCCTCTCAAATAAGACCAGAGGCATTTCAAACAAAAGATGAGATGGATAAATCCCCTGCTTCTCCCACTAATCAAAAAAGAGGTAAAGAAACTTTTCAAAGATAAAATTATCGTTTGTTTAAGTTTTTCGAAATGGGTGGCCAACTTGGTGCTCGTAAGAAAAAAAGCGGCGAAATAAGATTATGTGTGGATTTTCGAAACTTGAACAAAGTGTCCCTCAAGGACCACTACCCACTCCCTAAAATGGAATATATTCTACAAATGTTGGTAGGGTCCCAAAAGATTTCCATGTTGAACGGTTTTTCGAGTTACAATAATATCTTGGTACACCCGGATGACAGGGAAAATATGTCTTTTATGACACCATGGGGGACGTTCATGTATGCTAAGATGCCTTTCGACTTGATAAACATCATAGCTACCTTCCAGAGGGAAATGGACATAGCATTTGCTGATGAAAAAGGACAATTTTATTGTGATCTATTTGGATGACATCACAGTGTACTCTGACTCTGACGAACAACACCTCAGGCACCTAAAGAAGGTCTTCCAGAAATGAAGGAGATTCGGTATATCGTTGAACCCCAAAAAGTCACATTTCGGGATGCAAGAGGAGAAGTTGTTGGGGCACATCATCTCGAAAGAGGGTATAAAGATAGACCCCAACAAGGTTGAAGGAATCCTAAAAATCAACACTTTGCACAACAAAAAGGAGGTGCAGTCCTTCCCGGGGAAGGTAAATTTATTGAGGAGATTCATCCCAAACCTGGCAGAAACTATAAAACACATCACTTGTATGCTCAGAAAGGGGAACAAGATCAAATGGAACCCCAAAGCTAGGAATTCATTTGAAGATATCAAGATAACGCTGACTAAAGCTCCCATGTTGGCCAACCCATACTTCACGAAAGATTTCATCTTGTTCTCATTCGCGTCGGAGAATACGATTGTTGGCGTGCTGTTACAGAAAGATTATCAGAAGTTTGAGAAACCTATAGTCTATTTTAGTTGAAACCTGAGGGATTCCCCACTAGGGTATGAAATTATGGAGAAACAATCATACACCTTAGTAAAATCCCTAAATGAGTTCAGAACGTACATATTACACTCCCATGTTATCACGTACGTGCCCAACAAATCAGTCAAGGATATCCTGACTCAGCCTGACCCTGAGGAAAGAAGAGGTAAGTGGATAGAGGTCATGCTGGAATACGACCTCGAAATCAAGCCCACGAAGTTGATTAAGGGTCAGGGCCTTGCAAAGTTGGTAGTGCAGTCAAACTGTGACGTTTTGGGAATCAACTTCATCATTGATCTGTTAGAGAATCCTCAGGAAGAAACAACTGCATAGGCGTCTCAAAAGTTCATTGATTCTATGTGGTATACAGACATCATATATGTGTTGAGGAATATGAAATCCCCTCTAAGTTAAAGTAAGACCAAATCCATATTCTTAAAGCTCAAGGTTGATAAGTTCTACATCTTGGATAACTCATTGTATTGGAAAGATCCCAGAGGGATATTGTTGAGTTGTTTTCTAGAAGATGACGTGAAATGAGCTATCGAAGAATTCCACAAAGGTGATTACATAGGACATCACTACTAGAAAACCACCGTGAATAAAATCCTAAGGGCAGGTTACTATTGGCCCAGCATCTTCGCAAACGTATACAAAGAAGTTTCCAGTTGCCATGACTGTCAGATTTTCGATGGAAGGAGAAAGCTACAACCCCTGCCGCTAAAACCGATCTTGATCGAAGTTCTTTTCATGCAATGGGGCTTGGATTTTATAGGGGAAATCCATCCTCCATCCTCAGCGCAACATATATGGATACTCACGGCCACAAATTACTTTACGAAATGGATAGAAGCGATCCTAACAAAGCAGGCTACTAACAGAGTCATCATTCAATTTCTGGAGACAAACATCCTGTCGAGATTTGGATGCCCTATCAATATCATAACAGATAACGTGGTTGCATTCAATTCCAAGAAGATGGACAAGTTTTGTCAGGATTACAATATAACCCCAGGACATTCTATAGTGTATTACCCACAGGGAAACGGGTTAGCAGAATCATCAAATAAAATTTTGACCAGGATCATCAAGAGACTCATGCAAGACAACAAAAAGGCTTGGCACAAAAATCTTATTTATGTGCTATGGGCAAACAGAGTCACTACTAAGAATTCCATCTCGACATCACCTTTTCAGATTGTATAAGGCACAAATGCAATTTTCACCACCTCACTGGGGTTTCCCGTAAGAAAGTTGTTGCAAGAACAGGAAGTCGAGCCCGACAACATGCAGAGAAGGATAAATCAATTGATCCACACACAACAAATGAGGGAGCATGTGTACAATTGATCACAACTTCACCAGGAAAGGATGAAGAAAACCTTAGACAAGCACTCTAAGAAGGAGGAATTTCAGTTGGGGGATCTGGTACTGAAATGGGATGCGAGGAATGAAGATAAAGGAAAGCATGGAAAATTCGATCATATTTGGATGGGTCCATTCAAAATCAGTGCATATCACGGGAATAACGCTTATTTTTTAGAAGAACTAAATGGAGAGTGCGTTGGTTGGGGGTTTGTAAACGACAAGTTCCTCAAACACTATTTGGTGCAATAAATTTTGTTTCAGTCACATGTCATTGTAAATAGTCATTTTATTTTTGTTTCGAGTCAATGTGTCAGCATAAAATTGAAGCCCGAAATGAAGGCCCTAAGTTTATGTTTCATCTGGTCGAAACTGTGTCAATAAGTTTTAGGTTGCATTTAGTTTTCCATTGTTTCAGTGTCTGAAATTTGAATAAGGCCCAATGGTCAGGCACCTAGTCTGTTGTTCTTTGCTACCTCGCTAGGAGGATAACATCCCCGTTGGAGCCAAATGTCAGCACCGTCAATTTTGTTTTTAGTTAGAGTCGATCTTAGTCAAGTTATGGTCCGTGTGTCAAAGCATGTGAGGTCAGGTACAGAACAACAAAGGGGTCAAAGTCAGAAAGTGGTCGGTTGGCCCTTATAGTCAGGAAGGGATGTCAGATTCAAAACATGTGTAAATATTACGAGTTTGTTCCCAAAGAGTCGGGTCCTATCAAAAAGGAAGTTTTTATGTGCCCCGGGTTGAGGCAAGTTGTTTAATAGAAGTCGTGTCGGCAAGTGCAGTGACCATCATCAACTCATTATGAAGGCTAGACGAATGAAAAATCACAACGTTCATATCATGTATGCCCTACATCCCTTATCAATTGTACTTTACACCCCCCGAAGTGTACTCGTCGCGCGGATGTGCTACGAAAAATCATCACTTCATTTCGAAAATTCCAGTCGCCATGAATTCATTGTTTCCTGTCAGGATTCCACCTTATGCCCATTATGTTATAAATTCTATATGTCCTGCGTGCATTCTATTCACCAGTCAAGCTAATGTATTGTTTGTAGTTCTTCTCGCAAGCCCCGATTGATCAAGATTACTGCCTTGGGCCGATGCCAAACTCACCGCGCACAGGAAAAATACACATTGCACCATGGCAACCTCCCAAAACATAAGGAAGGGCACGCGAAGTGGAAGAAGCATTGGGCCAGAGCCCCAAAGCTTGACATTGATCAACGAATATCCAGAGGTTAGAGCATCCTTTGAATAGTTCAGGTGCATGGCCTTTTGTGGGAAAATTCAAGGATTCAATATGAGACTCGCTGAGCAGTTCGAACTTAGTTTCGATGAATTCTGCATGGTGATCTCAGGTGTCACTTTCCAGGTAATTGAGGAAACTCTATCGATCACAACAGAGATCCCTCTGCACAGAGAAAGGTGGTTTAAAGGCATGCCCTTGGACACGTGGTGATATGAAAATTTCATCAAGCGAGATTGTTTAGGTGGGAAAATCGAGACGAGCATTCCGAATAGATATTTGCAGAAACCTTTTCGGAAACTACTTGAAGGAGATATTTCAACCGTGAAGGAAGGTTTGACAGAATACATTCACATCACATTAGATTGTTGATGCACTTCATAGGAAGGATACCATTAAATCTACCCTTTTTCTTACACTAAAACCTTTGAGAGATGGCGCACAACACCCAGGCTGAAGCAGGTCAATCGAAAAGGAAACTCTCTCATGTCTCGTTGATTAAATTGCTAGTAGTTGAATAATTAAGATGGTTGGGAAGCAACTGGGATTCATTCTTTCTCACAACAGGCATCCCCAAGGATCCAAAGGGATATTTCCCTCTACTTGCGGAAAAGGTAATATCACACTGCGTGGAGGCTGTAGTGGAAGAGGTTGTGCAGGAAGGAAAAACGTTGGAAGCCCTGTCTCCCCAACAAAAAATACCCCAGAGAATGGGTAGGCCAAAGAATAACAAGGAAGCTGGGAAAACCCGAGTCCCAAGCAAACCACGTGCAAGGTTAGCTGTCAAAGAATTACTTATGTGTGTTATTCGGCTGGAACCTCTCGAAGGTACAAGCCGAAAAAACTGGAGCAGAACGAGGATGACAGACACCAAAGGCATAGATGTTCGAGAGTCATCTCAGCAACTGAAGCAAGCACAACTCACTATCATCAAGCTTTACCAGGAAAATAGAGAACTAAGACAATAGTTAGCAGCGAAGACCTTTGAAGTGTTAGCATCACAAGGCCGTGAAAGAAATGTAACCTGGCTCAATATACAACTCAGGGAAGTGCAAGATACAATAGTACAGTTGCACGAAACACAAAGGATATCGGAAGAAAGGAATGCAAAGAACTTCATAGAATGTCAAGCGACCAGGGAGAAAGTCCGCGCAGCTCTTGCCAATGCGCAAAAGAAACATGATTAACTGAGTGCATTATTGTATTCTCAAATTGTGGTGGGGATTTTGAAAGTTTTGAGGAAGGCACCACCCTTGAACCGTTTTTTCATTTTGGTAACAATTGCGATAGTTGGAAGTCACACACCATGTACACACCCCGACAAATGAGCACGTGGCATAAACCAATGCCATTAAAGTGGCTGGTGGGAGTTTGACCAGAGCACTTGATTGTTCGAACACCTTGTCAAAGGAAGGCATCGACACATCACTCTCCCCATGACGAGACCCTACTGATAACTGAACCCTGTGGCAAAGACAAGCAGTTATGACGCGACCAAATACAGTTGGTTTCTATTTCTGGAAAGGCGCCATACAAAGAGTCATTTAACAAAGAATAGTCAGTTTCATAAATTCTAGGGATAGTAGCTAGAGAGCGGGGCAGCCCAAGCGACGCCCTTGCCTATATATTTCATCCTTTCAATGTAAGTCAGGTTGTTTGGAAAAAACTAGTGTAGATAGTGACTATTGAATGTAGTTTGAGCTCGATCGAAATTTAATGCAAAAGTACTGAAGCTTTGATGAAAAGATTATAATTGTAGGAGTTGGATGTATTGTTTCCTTTCTTTGAGTATGCACTTCATGTATTCTTTATTCATATCTATTTTTGTCTGAATCGGAATGTAATTTTGAACCTAGGATTTGTTGCGCAGTGCCCTTGGATTCACACCATTTAGACAAACCGTGCTTCCTCTAAGTTAACTCTGAATTCATCCTCAGCGGTGCTGCGAGTTGCTTCATGTGTTTTTTCCCCTCACCACACACAATGATTTTAAACTGAAGACTATTGTTTACTTAGCCTTTATCCTCTCAAGTTCAGTCACCAAGTCATTTGTTTCTATTGTTTTCTTAAATTGACTCCATAGCCTGAGGTCTTACTCTCTTTCGCCAATGGAACCAGAAATTATTATTTAAAGGTGTTAAATATAGCCGAAATCTCAAAGCCATATCCTGTACTGAGACAAAGTCTCTCTCGAGAGCCCTCTTTAGGTCCGAAAGTCTAGTTTCGGGTCTTAAAGTTGGTTTGTAGGTTGCCTCTATCATTTTTTTCTCAATCGAATGAAGTTTACAGAGAGCTAACAGATTAGAAGTGGCAAAAGCCCCTAGTGAATATGAAACTTATTTTGCAAACTTAGGATCATCTTTGTCTTTCCCATCATACACCAATCTTTTCCTTTTAGTGATTACTCCATCCTTTTGGTGAGATTCTCTTTTTACAATAGCTTTTTGTCTCTTGTTGAAAAAGAAACTTGAGGGAGGCATCTCTTCAGGCAAGATAGGTGTAAGATTACCTACATGAATGAGCTCTGAACTAGGATCTCCAAAACTTGTATGTAAAGGGGTTAATGATGGAATAGGAGAAAAAAATGATGTGGAATATTATTGACTTTTTGTATTTTGGGTACCAACAGGAGTAGTTGTTGTTGAATGAGGAATAGCTTGTGCCTGATTCATGAAAGCTTCAAACTGGGCTAATATTTGCTGATCATTTAGACCTAGCAATGATGATTTTATTTCTTGAAATAACCCTTCTGAACTTTTCGAGACTTCTTCAACTTGTGATTAGTGGAGCAACTTGGCTCAGATCCTGTGGGTTTAGCTTCTCGTGAAGAAGAAATGGGCTTTGAATCTCCTTGTAAGATCTTAGGAAAAAAAAATTGTCTATGCTTTTGGAAAATGAGGAAACCAACCTATTGGTCAGGAGGCAGAGTCTAGAATCTATTTTGAACTTCTTCATAGGATCTAATTCCCCTGAACATCTCATCATAAGGAGAATCCTCGTGAATGTATCGCTCCATGTTAAATTAAGACAAATGATTCTCCACTATCTTATGTGGATCATGTATCTTGAATTCGATGTCAACTAATTTGACATCTTCCAGGGTTGTAGCCTCAACTTTGGAATGACCAAAATCTAACAATGTGAACATACTAACTTGAATGGGGAAAGTCGGCCATACCTTTTTCTAAGCTGCTTTCAAATCCTTGGTGATACCTCTTGCTATTGTTTGGTATGCCACTTCTCTGCACACCAGCCTGTCAGGTAAAAACTGTGGAAGAGCATGAGGAGGGACGAAACAACCAAATACTCTAATGTAGGAGTAATTCTCCTCAATGAACCAGTCTGCAACTGTGCTTAATTTCCCCATAATATTTTCTAAAATCTTGGGCAATGGGTGGCCATAGATAGCTATGTGAACAAGTACCACTACGCTGTGACAGATTTCATAAAAGAAATCTCTTGCATTTTCTTCCCATAATTTGCAGTGGTAAAAATGTATTGGCTTAGAACTGGCCGGGGTCCAACTCCAGTTCATTAGGGGGAGTGGGGTCATGAAACAAATTGCATCCATAACATATGCATACATGTAACTTAAGAAAATAAAATTAGCCTGCTTGTAACAAGAGAAGTCTGTAAGCTTTTCACTGAATGAAAAACTGCTAATCGCAAATGGTAAAATGACTTTGAAATTAGAATTTTTTTATTCATAAAGTCTATGGATGTTCGTATATATCTACCGATGAAGAATTTATTAAAAATTTAATGAAATTTATTACATGGTGATTCGTAATATTTATTGAAATCATTAACCTTAGTCAATCATAAATGTCATTAATACTTTGACGGTTCGACGTTCGAAGGTTTTGGATATGTGACAAGATAGAGATATTCTGAATGTTGAATTGTCAGAGAAGTCAATCTCTAATTAATCATTTTTATGTTTTAATTAATCATGTTTTAAAACGTTGTACTAACCTTAAGTATTTATGAAGTTCAGAATTTAGAAGTTTTGAATATAGCACAAGAGTTATCTCCTGAAGCCCGAAATTGTGAAGTTATTAATTAACACTTAATCATGATTAATTAAAGTTGTTAATTGTTTTTTTAACTCTTTGAAACACTTTTTATTTTTTAGTAATATCTAATGCTTCGGCTCTTTGAAATCAATCTTTTTTTAAAACTCCTGAAGGGAAATTTCCTGGAGTGACGTGGTAGAGATGATGTCACTCTTGATGATGTGTTAAGAAATGAGAGGTGACATGTGTCACTTGAAATCATGTGAATCATTTGACGGAAATGTTAAAAATAAGTGCCACATGTCAGCCCAAGAAAATATTTTTAAATGACGTGTGTCCTATGACTCGTGTGTAAGTCCTTTAGAAATTATTGTGATGAACTATCTTTGGGATTTTGGGACTTCGAGTATTTTTTTGTTTAGATTCCTTGGCACACCCGAAGTGCGAAGCTCCGAAGCGACCATTAAAGATTATCTTTAAAACTTAGGCAACTTTATATTTCGGAGATCACCTGAACCGTTTGATCAAATAGTACAACTTATCAATGAGCGTTATTGTAAGCACTTTATTTATATATAATGACCAATTAATTTATTTTTAATTTTAAAAGGTAATTTCCTAAGTTTTTTTCTTTTTTTTTTATCAAATTTTATTTCTAAAAGGTAAAAACAAAAGAATTAAAAGTTCAAAATTACAAGTGTTCTAACACTAACCACAAGGGGAATCGTTGTATATGGTACATGAACAATCTATAGAACCATTTTCATTAAGAAAATGATTATCTAATCTGGACCATTCTCCAAACTGGAAAATGCCTATCCGTCAGAAATATCGAACCACTTTCCGAACTGGAAAGGAACTGCCCAACCTGGACCATTTTCCAAACTAGAAAATGACTTCCCATGAATCAATAATATGTATCAGTGCTCCCTCCCAACCTAGGGAGCCATCTCTTCCCTTTCATCTAAGGGAGTTATCTCCATGAGCCCCATCTTGTCCCGTAAGTATGCAAACTTTATCCTGGACAAAGGCTTTGTCGGAATATCTACTACCTGCTCATATGTGGAGATATACTGTAGTTTCACTTATCCTTCCTGGAATTTATCACAAATAAAGTAGTATTTGATATCAATATGTTTCGACTGGTCATGAAACACTTTGTGTTCTGACAACCTCATACAACTTTGATTTTCATAGTATATTACGGTTGAATCTGGTACCTGATCAAATAATCTAGAAATCACCTTCCTCTGCCATACTACTTCGGTACATGCCTCACATGCTGCGATATATTTTTCTTTTATTGTTTTGAGTACGAAAGACTTTTTTTTCCTTTTGGTCCATGATATCATAGCAAATCCCAAACTGAAACACATCCCTGAAGTACTCCTTATGTATTTTACACTCCCTTCCCAATCCGAATCTGTGAATCCATGAAGTTGTATATCACTAGATGAGGTGTATCTTAAACCATAGTTTATTGTCCCATGAATATATCTCAAAACATGCTTTGCAGCTATCTAATGATCATGTCTGGGTTCCACCTGGAACTAGCTTAAGGTGTTTACAACAAATCAAATATCTAGTCGAGTATTCACTAGATACATCCATGACCCAATCAATTTATGGTATAGGGACGAGTCTACTTGATCAGAACCTAACTCTCTTACTTTTCTTATGTCTGTGGTCATAGGAGTGGCCATAGATTTGCAATCCATCATTCCAAATTTATGAAGAATCTTCACTGCATACTTTCCTTGTCCAAGGAAGACTTCACCACACTTTTTCCATACTTCTATTCCCAAGTAATAGTGCATGAGACCAAGATCTTTCATATCAAACTCAAAATATAGTTCCTTCTTACACTGGGTGATGAGAGAATCTGCACCTGCCAAGAATAAGTCGTCGACATATAGTAGTAGAATCACAACTGCATTGTTCACAACCCTGTAGTAGAGATTTGGATCTAGATTACTCTTAGAGAAACCAAGTCTTATTAAGTAAATGTCTATTATGGCATACCAAGCTCTTGGATCTTGCTTGAGTCCATAGAGGACTTTGTTTAATCTGCAAACATGAGTGTCTCTAGAATGTACTTCAAAACCTTGAGGTTGTTCAATTTATACTTCTTCTTCAATTACTCCATTGAGAAAAGTTATCTTTACATCCATCTGATGTAGACTCCATCCCATGGAAGAAACAAGAGACATAATAGCTCTAATAGAAGTATATCTGGCAACATGAGCAAAGGTTTCATCATAATATTCTCCCTCCTTCTGAGAGAACCCTCTAGCTACGAACCTTGCCTTGTATTTTTCCACTCTTTTGTCTACTCCATGTTTGATCTTATAGACCCATTTTGAAGTTACCACTGATTTTTCCTTGGGTCTAGGCATGATTTCCCACACGTCATTTTTCATGATAGACTGGCGTTCTTCTGTCATGACTTCTTTCCATTATTTCTTCAGAGTTGCTTCTTCAAATGTGGTGGGTTCTTCATTCTGACTTTCTGGAAGATAGGTTCTTTCTTCTTTAGGCTCTTCATATTCTTCTTCTTCCATGGATTCTTTTATAGATTTCTTGAAAGTCATCTTCTCATTGAATGTTACGTGTCTATTGACTTCAATTTTATGCTGTTCTGGAATATAGATTTTGTAGGCTTTGGATGATTCACTGTATCCAACAAATATGCCCTTCTTTCCTGAAGGTTCTAGTTTCTTCCTTTTATCCTTGGGGATATGAATGTAAATAGGGCACCCGAAGATTCTTAAGTGTTCCACATTAGGTTTCTTTCACAAGAAGGTTTCTTCTGGAGTCATATCCTTCAATATGTGGTGGGGACTTATGTTCTGAACATATATTGATGTCATGGTTGCCATAAATACAGGGATAAACCTTGATCGTTCATTATTGCCTTCACGGTTTTGTCAATGGAGCTATTCTTCCTTTCTGCTACACCATTTTGTTGAGGATTATGAGGAAAGGTTTGCTCCCTCCTAATCCCTGTTGTTTTGCAAAAGGAAACAAATTGTTTGGATGTGTATTCTCCTCCATTATCTGTTCTCAAAGTCTTGATTTTCTTTCTTGTGAGGTTTTCTATTTCTGCTTTGAATTCTTGAAACTTACTGAAAACTTCATTCTTTATCTTCAAGAGATATAACCAAGTCTTTCTTGAGTAATCGTCTATGAAGATTACATAATAAAGAGAACCTCCTAGCGATTTGACTGGCATCGGACCGCAAACATATGATGTATTAGATATAGGATTTCCTTATATCTATTATTGCTATTTGAGAATGGCTTCTTAACATTTTTTCCAAGAACACATCCTCTGCAAATTCCTTCATGTGTAGATTGTAGTTCTGGTATTCCTTCAAACATTTTCCCGAGGAAAGGTAATGCTTGATAGTTAAGATGATCATACCTTCTATGCCAAAGTTAATTGGGATGAACTTCATCATGTGTAAGAGCTTCATCATTAAATTCTAGTAGTATGTATAATCTTCCTTCACAAGTTCCAATAACTCTAGAATTCTCTATGCTGGAGTCTCTAGACTAAGATAGTACTTCACCATCTACAAAGGCTATTCTATTTCCTTTGTCTTCTAAAAAATATATGGATATAAAGTTGTTTTCTAAACTAGGTACATATAAGACATTACTCAAATGAACATTGTTACCTGATTTCAATTTGATGGAGGCTTGACCAATTCCTTCGATTGGATAGGTGTTCTTGTCTCCAAGTTCTACCTTGCAGGATGTCTTCTTTTCATTCAGACTGGAGAGTTTGATCCGGTCTCCTTTCATATGCCTGGAAGCTCCATTGTCAATTATCCACATGTCATCTTCAAGAGTTCATGCAAGAGTTGAATAGTGTAGACGATCATTCACGATTTTTATTGACTGATAGCTGGTCAAAATTTGACTTTGACTAGTCAAATGTTGACTTTGACCCAAACTCTCAACCTTGACGTTTTTTTCCCTCTGAGAGTGCCAATAGGTGCGTTGGACTAAGGCGCACTAGAATATCCTCTCCTTGAGTGATTTGTTCCATAATAAGGTGTTGGGAAAGAGGTTTTAGGGTTTGCAGTTGCACCTGCTAGTAACCCTAGCGACAATGCTTCAGTAACTGCACCTGCTAGAAAACCTAGTAGCAGTTCTTCAACGAGCTTGATAATATTATGGCTTAGATTCCTTCCAGTGGCTAGATTGTATGAAGGAGGCGTGGGCCCATATCCTATTAGAAAAGTGGGTGTGCTCATTTAACCATAGACAATATAACAATATTGTCACCAAACCATAGGCACAAAGGCCACCCCCGAGCACCTTAACCTTGATAGAGAGAAGAATTTTAATAGAAAATCAATAGCCAACCAAGGCTAGTGAACCAAGCAAAGATAACCAAAGACCAAGCAGAAATTCCAAGCCAGAAAAACCGAAAATACAAGTTGTATTAGCTGCAGTTACAACTCCTCTCCAAACTTGCGCACAACTGGTCTTATGCAGTTGCGAGTGATTGAGTCACAAATGAGCTCTAGCGCCCTCTATTTATACTGCTCCTTCATAGCTGTCTAAACCGACTTCTCTTCCTATGGGATAAAACTCAATAATAATTATTCTCTTTTGCCAACTTGTCTTCTAGGGTTATTGTCCAAGGCTTTAAGGTTTCTCTTACTTCCTGAAATATTCTAGTCTCATCAAAGGTTACAAGTGGAGTTTAATACCTCTCGCAGCTGCCATAATATCAACAATATACGTGTCTGAAATGATGCTCCTTGGTATCCCAAAGTGCACCCAAACCTGTTCAAAGAACAATTTTGTTGCTTCTTGTTCTATGACATGGTATTTTTACATTGAATTTACGCATCTTGTTGAACTTGTCAAATACCAGAAAAACATAGTCATGGCCTTTCATGGTTGCTAGAAAACCACCCACAAATCCATGGAAATGCTTTCCCATGGTTGAGTGGGTACAAGTAAGGAATGGTATGGACCTTGTTTTTTTTTACTGGGCTTGTTGGTACAACAAAGTATGCATCATGTAATATATTGAGCTACATCTTCTTGCATTCTAGGCTGGTACACATACCTTTGTAAGTTAGCAACTATCTTCCCAACACCAAAATTCCCTACAACTTTGGAGGTGTGATCTTCTCTAATAAGATGCAATCTTTCACTTTTAGGAACAAAGAGCTTGTCTAGCTTGTAGAGAAACCCATTCTGGAGATGATAATCATCTTTATCGCCGCCTTCTTCTACATGAATTTGGCCCTGTATCTATTGAAACACTGCTTTAAAGTCCTCATCTTCTGTGTATGCCTCTTTGTATGCATCATGGGTAAAAGGCTCCATGTGCACAAGAGTTCCCAAAGCTATAATATTGGATGTGGGTGGCCTTGAAAGCATGGTTGCCAACTTATTAGTGTTCCCCTTCTTATACTTGATGACTAGATGAAATAGCTGCAAAAACCCCATCCACTTGTAATGTTTGTTTTGTTGTAGCTTACTTTGGGCCAAAAAATACTACAGTGGTTGTTGATTAATGTGTATAATGATTTCCTTACCCATTATATTATGCTTCCACTTCTTAACAGATTGAACGAGGTTATAGAGTTCCTTATCATATGTAGGGTAGTTCAAAACTCCCCCATGAAACATCTTGAAATGACAACAAATTGGCTTACCTCCTTGCACCAAAATTTCTCCCAAAGCATACCCACATGCATGTGTCTCCACTTCAAAGGTATTTTACAACTTAGGAAATGTGAGAACTGGTCCTTGATTGATCTTTCATTTTATCTCGTCGAAATATTTCTACTAATTATTTTCCCAATGTAAACTCTTACCACTAGATATTATAGCACGGAGTGGTGCAACCACCACTGAAAAAGATGCTATGAACTTCTATAGGTACTATATTTCCCCAAAAAATATCCTAACTTCAATGGCATTAGTATGAACTATCCATTTTATGATGGCCTCCACCTTTACAGGATCTATCTTGAGCTCCCCTCCAATGATCACATATCCCAAATACACCAATGACTACTAATCAAAGTCACATTTCTTGAGATTAGCCAATCTTTGGTGCTTTTTCTGAGTCTCTAACATTTTCATGAGATATGCGATGTGCTCCTCCCAAGTAAATCTATAAACCAATATATTGTTCAAATAAATATAACAAATGAATCTGAATATGGGTGCAATACATCATTCATCAACCTCATAAATGTAGTTGGTGCATTACATAAACCAAATGGAAGGAACAACCATTCATACAAACCTTGCCTTGTCTTGAAGGTGGTATTCAAAGTGCCTTCTTATTTGAAATGCACTTGGTGGTATCTCAATTTGAGATCCAACTTGGTGAAGTACTTGGCATGCTACAACTAGTCTAGTAAATCATCAATCTTGAGAAGAGGATATCGATTCTTGAGTGTAATCGTGTTCAATGCTCTATAGTTGATACACATCCACCAAGTCCCATCCTTCTTGGGTACAATGATGATAGATGACCCACAATGTGAGGTTCTTGGTCAAATTACTCTCTACTCTAACATTTGTTGTAATTGTTTCTTCACTTCATCTGCTTCCAGAATGGGCTATCTGTACAACCCAATATTGGGTAATGGGGAGTCAAGAAACAACTATATATCATGCTCCACTTACCTCTTAGGTGGAAGTCCTTTAAGCTCCTAGAACACTCCTTTGTATGCCTACAAAAAATCCTTCAACTATCATTTATTATTTTTAGTACATTCCTCTAGGGATGCCTTTACTCTTACCAATTCATCACCCGATTGATTCCCTTGTAAGAAAAAACAAAACATATTTCTTACTAGAAATAATCAACTTTTTTGCTTGGCTGGCACTTACCAGTGAGATATTCAATTTACTTATATGTGTGTTGATGATGTAGGACTGCACATTCTTGATCATGCGGTATTGGTTTTCTCTCCACATGAAGATTGCATCCCTCATATATATGTAGGGGATTCCAAGCACTACACCACACATGTCAAGGAGTACTACATCTAACTCTGCTTCACTAATAAAATTTTCACTTACAAAAAATTTGATCTTGCACTATCTCTTTACCTTGATTTATGCATCCTTTGTCACCCATCCCAATGGGTAGGAGCTTGGATGATCATGAACCTCCAACCAAAGCTTGTTGACTAGATCGACTACTATGAGATTGGTCTACGAACTAGAATTGAATAGAGTGTCTACCTTGGTCTTCTTGACTTGGATCTTGATATGGAAGAGTGTTGTCATGTCCTTCTCTTCCTTATGATGAAGGCTACCCAGATTCACCTCCTTCTTCATTGAGGTGAAATAAATATCCTCATCCACATATGAGCTTATCTCTACTTAATTTCTTGAATATGTGGCTAGAATTAAGGTTCTTATTCTTGACATCATTCATATGTTTCTTAGGGTTCTTCTTTGGATGAAGTTTCCAACACTTTTCTTCAGTGTCATCATCAATATTGCAATGATTATAATGATTAATTGGATACTTACACTAATGTTCAATGGCTATCGCCTTCTTGTCTTTCACTTTCCACTTCTTCTTTCCCTCCTTGGAATCATCTTGGTTCTCTTTCTATTTGGAACCACTTGGCTATCCTTTTTGTGGATGATATTTTCCAGATATTGTGCTTGCACACAAGCCTCATCAATTGTCCTAGGATTGAAGAGCATTACTTTCTTTCACAAATGATTTTGTAGACCCCCCAAATACTTGAGGAGTACATTTGGGTTCTTGGGAGGGATACCCATCATGATATCCATCTTCATGAATTCGATGATGTACCATTACACACTCTACCCTTGCCTTTTCCTAAATTAATGCCAAGAGATCCATTGGTCCTCTACATACCCAATAGGGTAGAACTGGGACTTAATGAGAGTTTTTAAATCCTCCCACTAGTTATTGGCGAATCACCCTCCAACCTAAGTGTTTCCATGTGACTTTCCAACTAGGTTAATGCATGGCCCTCTAATTTTGGTCTGGAAAATGAAATCTTGTGCTCTTTTTCTATATCGTGGAAACTAAAATAGACCTCTAATTGTTGCAACCAATTATTCAACTTTACTGCATCGATCTCACATTGGTATGGTTTGATATCCAGTTTTGCTTCCATTTTAAATAAATATTGTGAAGGGGTAATAGCACTGGAACTTGGCTGCTCTTTCTCAAGCTCCTTCCTTAACTCCTTTTATGGATCTTCATTATCTCTTGGTTTCCCCTCTGATATAATCTTTGAATTAAAGCCTCCAGCCTCCCTAGACGGTCCAAGATTGTTTTCTAGAGCCACCATGAGGAGGGTAATATTGTAAGATATATCAACTACTTTATCTTCCATCCTTGCAAATCTATCCTCTTTTTTATTTAGAGGGCTTTGTGAATAGACTCATCTGCCATGGCTAAGATTTTGTGTCTTTATTCTTAAGCCAATTCCTGGATCTTGTAACTTTCCACAAATACCCCAAAGAAAATTGCTCTGATAATAATATGATCTATAAAATACAGTGGATATTCCATTGGAACAGTTCATCACAACAAATCTTATAATATTATGAAATCTTGGACTATGCAAACTAATTTTCCTTAGATCCCAGATTGATTAATTACTATCTTTTCTTAGATTTACAAAATAATTGAAATAAAAAAATGAAAGAAATGGGAAAAAGAACACACCATCCTTACACAAGTGAACACAAGATATATCCTAGGAAACCCAATAAAAGAGAAAACTCAAGTAGAAGGTGATGCCTATGCTCTTCTCTCTTTTCTTTAGTTATGGCACTGTAAATACAAAGAAAGAGGCACTCACTGTGGATCTACCTTTGACACTATGGCTTGAAAGGTTGCTACAAAATATTCCTCCTCCTCTATTATTCTCTCAAAGTACCACTTCTAGATGTTTTGCTCGGCTTTGGAACAAGTATAATACTAAAGAATGGAACCCTTTCTCTTCCTAATGGCCTAGTATTTAACATAGTCTGATAATTGTCTAGAGTTAGGGTTTTGACTTCCTGAACCCTCAATTAGTGATAAGGCTTGGACCTTTTGGATTCTTCTTGAAATTCCACTCATGGCTAGCCCCATATGTGTGAGTAATGGGGGATTACATTGCATCCACTCGTATCATGGTGGTCAACAAGGTAGGTCAACTTCCGAGAGGCATAACTTTCACATATGAGCTCTAAATGAGGTGTTGTTCGCATCGTTGGAAATGTATTAGTGTGTAGGTCAACGTCAAGGGTGTGGGCATAAGTTTTGGATGCTGTAACCCCCAAAAATGTTGTTTAATGCCTCAAATTGGCTCTAGAAGGCTCCAGATGCCAGTTTTCCAAATTGGGACCTACCACTAAAATGGCCCTGCAAACGGATTACTCCAATTTTTTCCACCAGGAAAGTACCAAGATAGATGAAAAAATATATGATGATCCAATCCAAATCAACACTAATAAAACTAAAATGGTAAAAAAATGAAAATCAGAGCCTAATTTCAATTTAACCACCTAACTCACTAATTTTCTATCACACAAACCCTATAAGCCATGAACACTAGTATCCCATTGATTGCTTAACCTGCATTAACTACATTGATGGATCATTACTGACCATGGTTGAACATATTGGCCATGGTTAATTCTATTGACCCATTAATCCCTAAACCTCATAACACACCTATCCCACTAACATCTAACCCCGTAAATAACAAACCCCTTACCCCACTAACACACAAACCTTAGTAAATTACTATCCCTTAACCCTCATTGACCATGATTGACTAGTTTTGACCATAGTTGATGACCATTGATCATACTAACCATTATTAATTATATCTGACCTATAAATCCCCAAACCTCATGATCCACTAACCCAATAACACCAAACTTGGATCCTAACACACTAACTTCTAACCCCCTATCCACTAACCCTTTAACACATTAACCACCTTATCCATTAATCCCTTGATGCAAAAACCCAATAACCCATGAACCCTAGTAAACCACTTAAAATTTTTCATCCTTGGACCATGTGCAAGGGCCCAATACCTGCCCTAGTGCCTAGAACCTCTTAATGGAGCTCATATTACACTCTTGGGATAACAATTGAATTTGTTTACAAGAACTGTCTAGTGGTTTCAAACCTTAAACAAAGTCTATTACCTTAAAAAATGTGAAAACATTTTTTTTTAGATCTAGGGGAATTAATAAGTAGTTTGGATTACCTTGGCAAGGCCTAGGTTCAAATTCAACTTGCTACCACTATAAACCTAGGCTAGTGCCAACAAGCCATAAGCTAGTGCCTAGCAGGGAACTTATGACTTAGCAAAGTTCGAGACATCCAAAGACACATTTGTGGGGGTCAGGGGGGTCCAATCCCTAGGGAGCATCTACTCTTCTAACCTTATCACAATGGGTCAAATATCTCATTAGGGATTTGAACTTAGGTGGAGAGAATGCGAGACATACCTCCTAATCATTTGAGCTATTGCCCCTCGAAAAATGATTATTAATAAAAATATAGGAATTTTCCAAAGGAATCTCTTGTCTTACAAACAAAGGAATCTCATAAATCAATTTGATTTATGACTAGTTCGTAACCTTAAAAATAAATTGTTAATATTAGTGATAATAAAATATATAAAAATGGTCCCCGAGGTGTAGGACAGTCGGTGATGGAGTGTGTTGTTAAGCCACTCCGTGATGTTAAAGTCACCGGTTCAAAACCTGCGGGGACAAAAAATCCAACCATGTTAAGGATTGGTGTGGCTCAGGCTGGGTGCGATCCCCGGGTGATTTTGACGGCTTAGATGCCCCTGAGTCGCGGTTTTTCAAGCCACAGGTTAATCACATAGCCAACAGGCCCCGCACAAATTAACAAACAAAATATATATATATATATATACAAATTGAATACACAAAATAATGTAAAATAAATGTTAAGATCTTCTTTTATTTTAGTTTCAACAACAATTATATAACATTGTTAGTATAACACTATCAACTTCTCCTTAAATTATTTACTTTTACACACACATATCTATTAAATTCTTTGCTTATACACATTATTAAATAAATCCC
>JASDQU011101516.1:43962-63383 GCA_032191745.1 Picea mariana
ATTATTTTAAAAATAATTATTTAATTTTATTAAATTAATAAAAAAAATTAAAAGAAAAGGAAAATGTTTTTATTAAAAGTTCTAGAAGAAAACTTGTAGAAAGAAAAAGTTTATAGACTAAAAAATACAGCTTTTGTATACATGGCAAAAATAGGTTGATAACTAATTAAGCTAGTCATAGAGTTTATATCTAATTGAGCCTTATACAAAATTTCAAAATTGCTCCCATGATATAGTTTATGAAAGATTCTTAAAATCAAAATATAGAAGAAAAACATCTATAGATCATTTATCTAGGTGAGTCTTTCTTTCATGTCTCATCTTCTTCCTTCTCTAGTGGTGAATTCAAGTCTGGGATGGGTTGTTGTGGGCCTAGAGATGAAGYCGTGTCGAATATGATTGTAGTTGAATGAGTTGGAGACTAGGGACTTGGTATGATCCTCATTTCTTYTATCTCTAACTTGATGGATGTACATTCATCCTGTAGTTGTTGTTTTCCTTATTGTTGCTCCGCCAAGATCTCCAATGCAGTGAGCACCCTAGCAGACAAACCTTGAACTTGGATTTGTAGCTCTTGAATGGATTGGACCAACTMTGTGTTCTCTTCCTCCAACGTTTCTCTCCTCCATCGTGTGGCGCTTTCCCTTCTCCTTACCATGTTCATGTTCCTTGTTTCCCAGTTCATTTTAGGGAGTGTATCTACCCAGAGAATTGAGCTTAAAATTACCATCCATTGTGTGAGAATTAACAACCACATAGGGGTAGGTTCAATGCCCATCAAATCCATTAAACTTGAAATGCTCTTACACGTTGAATTCAGTTGACGAGGAGGGGTTGTACAATCATTTTCTTGATTGGATGATGTCTAAACGATCTAAGATAGTGCGTAGACCTCGAGGGAGAGTACATGAGCCATTAATCCAGAAGTTGATAAGTTCAGGGGAGGTGGTTGGACTTGAACTAGAGAATATTGTGCACATGCACAACAAGAAATGGAGATCTAGGCTTGTCTTTCTAGATGGGGAAAGGAATAAGTATCATTGGGGGAACCTCGTGTGTGGAGGACAGGAGCCCCAACATGGAATACCACCTCCACTGTGTGGAAAAACCACATGAGCTAATTGTGATGAGGTTGTGTGTTCGTCGATCTTCATATAATCACCTTGATTATAAACTTCTATCGAAATCTTAATGGACCCTAGCTTATGAAAGGTATTTGGAACCTTGATCAATTTCATGGTACTTGAATTAGGGAGAGAAGATCATTGACCCTAAGAATTTCAATAGGGTCTCTTAATTCCAAGTTTTCTTGTCTATATGCAATAGAGTTGTTATGATAGAATATATTTTTAGGTAAAACATTATGGAATGCTTCAATCTCATGGTAAATTCTCCGGAATATTGTTGCCAACTTCATATCTCTTGGGAAGTGCCTTGGATTTCTCAACTGATTGATGACCATTTTCGAGTCCCTGAGAATTGAGAGGGAGATTATGCCTTCTTGGCAGGCCAATTGTAATCCTTGTAGTAGAGCATATGTTTCTTCTTGGTTGTTAGAGGCATGAACTATGTTCCAATAGAATAATATCTTAATATGTTCTCTTGGGGAAAAGATAACCCCACCCACTCTTGCCACCCTAGGGTTGCCTTTGGAAGCCCCATCAAAACTCAAAACATATCCCAATTGAGATTGTTCCTGGTATCAAACTCTTTGGGTGAAATAAATATGAAGCTGCCAAGATGGTATGGAAGAATGGTTACTAATGGTCCTGGGCAAGCTACCTTGTAGGGGGGGTTGCACAAGGGAGAAATTTTTATACCAATTCTCTTCTTCATCATTTTTTCATTCTTGGACAGACATATTTTGTTTTCTCATATTGAACTGCTCCACCAGTAAGCCTGGGTTGTTTGTGGTCACTAGAGTCAGAGTGGAAAATTCTTCTGAAAAAAGTGCTCAATTTCTCACAAGCCATATTTTCCATGTAGTAAATTTAGGTAGGGCCAAGAATATTTCATTAAAGGCTTGGTTATGAACCAAAGAACCCCGGTAAGAGGCCTTCCATTTGTTGAATAGTTTGTTGGGGGAGTTTGGCCAGCTGATATGAGAAATCAAGTTTTGCAGCGCATGCTTCCACACCTCCTTGGAGAATGGATAGACTAGAAATAAGTGAACACTATTTTATTTAGCTCGGTGGTAGAGAACGCACATGTAAGGGCCTTTGAAACCTCTTTTATACAAATTTTCCCTGGTAAGGATCTTGTTGTGAGCCAAAATCCAGCAGAACATATTTATTTTTGGAATACCATCAATATTCCACACTTTAATCCACATATTTGAATTAGAAGGAAGAGTGGACTAATCTAGAAGTGTATTGTACCCAACTTTGACCATGTATTTTCCCCCTCCCCAGCCTTGCAAATCCTTAGACAGCAAGTGGCAGGGGGCACATCCAATGAGACCATTGAAAATTTCAGAAAAAATTGTCTTGGAGGTGCAGATGGAAACATGAAAGCTTCCAACCCACTCAAGTTCATAGGCGTTCCATTTAGAGATATGAAAGAGGGAGACAATGCCATGCTCCTTACACCAGTCCATAAAGTCTGTAAAAGATTGATTTTTTTGAAGTGGAAAATTCCCCATATTGTTATCTTCCGAAATGGAAATCTTACATCCATTTCCAGGTATCCAAGTGGATTTTATTTGAAAAAGAGGCATAGAAGCTTTCAAAAGTTTCCAAATGGGAGAACCGTTGGTGCGTGCAGGAGGAGAATCAAGGAACCTTAGTCTGTCCCTGATCATGTATTTATGTATGATGACTTTCTTCCACCATTCCCAATTTCCTGAAACAAGCCTCCACAAGATCTTTTCCCCAAGCACCATATTAAACAGAGATGGGTCAAGGATTCTTAGACCACCATGAGTTTTAGGTTCCTTGACTACATTCCAATTGACAAGATGCATTCTTTTGGYATTRCATTTCCCCCCCAACCATAATAATTTTTTGAGTGCTTGATACAAACATCGGAAAGAAGGGAAGAGAATTGGAAAACCAATAGAGCAGAGAGGACAGGTTTTATCYGAATCACTCTTCCAGCTTGGTTTAACCACTAGGATCCCCATTGATTGAGATTGGATTTTATTTTCTCCACAATAGAAGACCAGGCAGATCCTTGGAGAGAAGTAAGGCATATGGGAATACCCAAGTATCTGAATGAGTTCCAATTTTCTACCAGAGAGAACTAAAGAACTTCTACTATCCTTCTTGTCATTCTAGAGTGAGTGCTCCAAATGTAGACATGGATTTTCTATGGATTGATCTTCCCCCTTGATGCTCACATGAATTCCTCCAAGATCTCCTTGAATCTTTTGGAAATGATTGAGGATACTATGCCAAAGATAAGAGTATCATCTACAAATTGTGAATGATTAATTCTTATTAATCCTCTTGTGATTTTTATTTTGGGAATGGATTTCTCCAATATTTATTTCTCCAATTGTCTACTTAAGGATTCTACCATCAGATTGTAGAGAAGGGGGAAGAGGGGGAATCATTTCCGTAACCCTATAGAGATATTAAAAAAATCAATTGGTCTACCATTAATTACTGGAGAAATCCATGGATCATTGATGCAAGAGGAGATCCATGCCAGGATATTTGGCCCAAACCCAAATCTTGTCAAGATTACGAAGACGAAGCCATGTTGAACTCTATCAAATGCACTAGTCCTATCTATCTTGATGACCATCCCTTTATCTCCCCACTCCTTGCTGGAATGAATAGCCTCTCGTACTAGAAGAATGTTCTCAAGCATTTGTCGTTTTTCCATGAGTTCCCCTTGGTTCAATGAGATTAGCTTGGGTAGCAGTGGCTTGATTATGTTGGCTA
The DNA here is from genome assembly GCA_032191745.1 of Picea mariana. Lineage (NCBI taxonomy): Eukaryota > Viridiplantae > Streptophyta > Pinopsida > Pinales > Pinaceae > Picea > Picea mariana. Next base: position 47,850 of record JASDQU011101516.1, read on the forward strand.
TGATCTTTGAGATGATTTTATAAGAAAAATTGCAGAGTGAGATTGGGAGGAATCTAGCAGACGAGGAGGGGTTGGMTCCCTTAGGAATAAGGGCTAAGAAGGAGGATATGGTCTTTCCCCCCATCCTAGTAATTTTTTGAACATACTAGACCATACAAACCATGTATTTTTTAATAATGTGCCAAAAAATGAGGTAGAAATGCATTGAAAATTCATCGGTGTTGGGGGCCTTATCTGGGTTCATTTTCTATAACACCCCTAAAACTTCCACTTATGTTATCAACTGAAAGAGAGCCTTATTATATGTTGGGATGATGATCTGAGGAATATTGTCGAGGAGGTTTTCTTGGGATTCAATGTCTCCTTCCCATCTTCCAAGTATAGAGTTTCCAAGTAGTCCTTTGTTGTTGCTTTGTGTAACACCCTTGCTTCCCCCAGCTTGTAAATATAACTATAAATTGCCAAAATATTGTGGCAGACCAAATATGTGTGAATGATGGATTTGATGAACCTTTTGTTATAAAATATAATGTATGTATTTATGTTATTAATTAAATATGGATAGTGTTAAACAACTGTTGAAAGGGAGGTTTGACAAGATAGACCATGGTGCTATGAGAGAGATGGTAAGGGGAAACCAAAAGTGATGACCCCCACAAAACCAGTACCTCATTAGATTTAATTTCTCAGACCCAGAACTGTCCTCTGACCTAGAAATGAATTACCAATCAAACTGGTAGTTGTAAGAGTCCTCCTCAAGAGTTAATGAGGAGATGGGGCAGAGTACTCATATGCAAGACTTCCAGAATTGACCACGAGCTGAGGATTTAGACCCACACAACCTTGTTGAGGAAGGTAAGAAAAGGGGTAATTCGTGGGTAGAGGTAGATATGCGAGGAAACATAACAGAGAGACCAATATCCCAGAAGATAAAAAGAGCGTTTGCGACTCTCTGGCTCGAGGGAGAACTCAGAAACAAGATTTTTCTGGGTGCAAGAAGTTGTTGGTAGAATTTTAAATCCAAGCTAATAAATGGGGTTGATGAGTGAATTTGGAAGTACTCGTGCAGGCCCCCTTGCTTGGTACAGAGAAAACCAGTTTCCAAGATCTTGTGAGAGGAGGAGAGTAACCTCCATCCCTGACTATCATGAAGTAAGAAAAAAGAGTCTCTCTCAAAGCATCATGGTATATCTTGAGGTTGGACAATGGTAAATATGTTCAAGAGCGGTTGTGCCTATGGTTGGGTGGAAACAGGCACCCCTTTCAGTAGTCGCTTTACGATTCTGTTTTTCTAATAAGTATTTTCATACTCTGTGTATTGAAATGGAAATGATGATTGAATTTATTTATATGTCTATGACTAAGTTTTGTATTGAATGATTAAGGTAGAAATATGTATTGTCTCTCTGTGAACCCATGCTTTTGAATGGTCTTATGCTTGCCTCAACTTAGCAGTTAGAGAATTATGGGGCTTAATCCTGTAATAGAGTCGGGGTAGGATTTACTGGAATGCTTAAGTCCTGCAGACCTCTCGAAAATACCTTCATGGGAATACCAAGTTCAAGCTATATGGAAGGAGGGAGTCTCCTTTAGACCTTTCACCCATATGACCAAGGTTTGGGAACCCTGCGATAGGCACGAAAGGAGATAAACATTTTTGGCTTCAGAAATTTGAGAGTTCGAAGCTCCGTAGTGTTATGCCCTTACCATTTATAAATCGACTGAAGGAAAGCTGTTTTTATGGTTACCCACAAGGTTGACCGACGTATGGAGGCTTCCCTAACCAGGACAAATATACATGTCCCACAGTTAAATCTTGACCCATTTACCAATCATGAAGTAACACGAGTTGCGGATCTAAGGGTATTCAGGAGTCCCCCTAGTCATCTAATCTACGCTGAACTAAGTCCAGCGTTAACTACTTCAGGAGAAAAGAGGTGTTATAGCACCAACTTCCCTAAATGTCGAAGTTACAAGTTGATGTAAGTTGTGGATCTGAGGAATCTATTAGGAACCCCTCGTAACCGTCCTATTAAACAGTGGAGGGACCCGCATACTGTAAGTCCTACTTCGGAAGAGGGAAGGGGCCATACAGTCGAAACCCACGAAGGCCAAAGCTATGAAGTGACAAGGACCGTATATCTAGGGACCTCCCCTGATCGTTAGATCTAGACCATGGTCAACCTGGCGCTGACCACTCTAGTAGAAAGGAGAAATCCACACCACGGAACCCCCGAATGTCGAAGTTACAAAGTAATTGAGGCTGTAGATCTAGGGGTTTACGTGGACACACCTTAGTCGTGAGATCGAAGGGTTTGGAAGGCTATCGTTTCAGGGTGACGTGGTACGCTGACCTCACCTAGGGTGACGTGAACCCACGTTTGACATGCCATGTGTCACATGGATTCATATGTTTCACAAACCCTATGTGCCCATTAAAACATGACATGTGTCACCCATTGTAGGGGCCACGTGTCATCTCTACCTTTCTGCATGTCACCCCTGGTACTTGATTACTTGGTCCATTTGGTGGCTAGAGTGCTCGGGACCCACTTGTCCTTGCCTTTGCATCTGGTATTTCACCACGTGTGAGGGTGGACCCTTCAGGAGTCAGGGACTTCAGGACTCCAAACGTTTGGGATGCAATTTCAAGGATAAGTTGAAAGGCCCATAGGCTGGAGCTACATACCAAGATTTTGGGATCCTTTGGGAGTTCAGGAATTTGGGACTTCGGAGGATAGGCATGTAGAAAAGAGAAGGGGCGTTTGGCGCCGAACGTTGAACTTCCCTATAGCCCATCTGTTAAATAAATACCATGTCTCGTTGTTGGATTGGATGGTGGATGGACCTTGCTGGTGTCGTAGGTGGAGTAGGGGGAGTTGGAGGTGGAGGAGGAGAGTCCTCCTATGTCTCATCATCAGAATATGGAGAAGGTTAATAATCACATCTTGCAAGTCGTCGATCATCTACCCTCACCCTTTGGAATACCATCAATATGATGAAACAATATTTTCTGAGGAAGGCTATGATAGTTCTTTGCAAGCTTAGGATCCCACGAGACCTTTGTAGATTTTAACCTTGTACAATATTTTACTACAAACACATTTTCAATAAAAGAACATAAAAGATACAATGGAAAATACACACATTACACAGATATTTTTCCCCTGGAAACCCAAACCAGGAAAACCAACATATTCTATATTCATTCATTGTGATACATTGTTTACAATACAATATAAATATAAGATCCAGTGGCATCCAAAAACCTAACCCAATGACTTGGATTAGTCAAAAACCCTAATTCCTTAACCAAAAATAGAAAACCATCGGAAAAAACCATGTGTCAAAAAATCACCCAACAATGGACACGAAAAAACAAGGCAAAAAATGTGACATGTTTCCAGAGGAAAAATAAAATTCTCAACACCCCGCCGCATGCCCGGCGTAACTTAGAAAACACCAAGGATAGTTGTGCAAACAATATAACACATACCCAACATTCTCCCACTTGTTTTTTTCTTTACATACACAGGGTTACATAGTCAACAATCTTGGGAAGCAATGCCCATGGATCCTCTACACCAAGAGAACTTCTCAGTTCTCATAGATTTTGTTAATGAATCTGCAACATTCTTCAAAGTTTCCACCTTCATCATCAAGACTTTATTTTCTTCAACAATGTCTCTCACAAAATGATATTGAATATCAATATTCTTTGTCTTTGAATGATACGTCGGGTTATTTGCCAGAAAAATTGCACTCTGATTGTCACAATCTATCCTTATAGCTTGTTGTACCAACCCAATACCTGAACACAATCTTTGTAACCATACTTCTTCCTTACTTACATGAGTGGCTGCCATTTATTCAACTTCTGTAGTTGAAAGTGCCACTATAACCTGTTTTTTTCTCATCCAACTGATTGCTCCTCCAAACAAGTTAAACACATACCCTCTTATAGATCTCCTACAATCTAGATCTCCAGCCCATTCTACATCCACAAAGCCATGTATTTCCAACACTCTATCCAATCCTGGTCTTCCTTGGTAGCACACTCCATAGATAGCAGTGCCATGCAAATACCTGAAAACCCTTTTTACTGTTGTCCAATTCTCCTTCCCTGGTTTTGATATATACTTGCTCAAAACTCTCATTTCATGTGCAATGTTTGATCTAGTACAGATCATTGCATACATAAAACTGCCAACTGCACTTGCATATGGAACACAAAACATGTACTCCTCCTCTTCATGTGTCTTGGGACATTGATCCACATATAACTTTACACCAATAGGAATAGGGACCTTGACCGGTTTACATTCTTTCATATTATACCTTTTCAATATTGTCTCGACGTATTTTCTCTGATTTAACCATAGTTTCCTCTTTTTTTGATCTCTTTGAAATTCCATGCCCAAAATGAAATTTGCAGCATTGATGTCCTTCATTTCAAATTTAGAGGAAAACTGAGTTTTCACATCCTGGATAATCTCCTTGTTGTTTCTTATCAACAACATGTCATCCACATAAAAGACCAAATAAATCAAATGATCACCGATTAGTTTAAAATACACACAGTGATACTCTTTACTTCTTGTGAAGCCAAGTCACATCATATAAGTATCAAATTTTTTATACCACATCCTTGGTGATTGTTTTAAACCATACAAAGACTTTTTCATCTTGCATACCAACTCCTTCTTTCCCTTCACAACAAATCCGTTTGGTTGCTTCATATAGATTTATTCTTCCAGATCCCCATCTAGGAATGTTGTCTTCACATCCATGCGTTCTACTTAAAAATCAATTGTAGCAATAACATATAACATAAATCTTATAGAAGTTAACTTGGAAACAGGAGAAAAAATATCACCAAAATCAATTCCCTCAACCTGGGAATAACCATTTTCTACTAACTGAGATTTTTATTTCTCCACTTTTCCTTCTGCATTTAGATTCCTTTTAAATACCCATTTGTTTCCAATGGGATTTCTTCCAGTTGACAACTCCACTGGATCCCAAGCCTCATTCTTATCCAAGGATTCCATTTATTCATAAATGGCCATTTTCTAGAATTTTCCATCCTCTGAATCCACTGCCTCCCTAATAGTTCTAGGATCATCATCAGTAATAGACAAAGAAAAATTTGAACAAAAATCAGATGGAGTATACCTTTCCAATATCCTTCTTTCTCGAACCAATCTCCTCAATATTGGAGTATGAGGATCTTCTTCTTCTGATTCTTGTTCTTCTCTGGTGGTGTCTTTCCAGTTTTTTTTTATGTTGTTCTCGAGATCCTCATGACCTTCCTGCAAACACAACCCATATCAACGGTTCCCATTCTAAAAAGGGGAAACTCTATGGTGTCATATTGTCGGGTCATAGAATTGGCCCTTGCCTTGTTCAAAGACAAACTGTCAATGATCATTAACTGTCCCAACCACCTCTACGACTTCTTTTATTGGTCAGGTGGCTCCATACAAATCTGGTACATTGGTAGGTGTGTTATCCCTGCTTTGCAAGAATAAGTTAGAATGTTAAAAAATCTTCTTATTTTATTCACAAAACATCCCAGTTCCACCTTACCCAGTCACTCAATCGATTCCTTGCTTCACCAATTCCCATTTGTGTATCATGTCCAGTACTTTCAAGTTTGTTCCCTCTCAGTCAATGGTTTGGTGTTTTCATTAAATCAAAACATTATTACATGCTTCATAAACATACTTCTATGAAGTCTTGAGCATAATCACACTAGTCTTGGGGGAAAACAGGGTGTTACATTTGACACTAGAGTAAAAGGCATCAATACCTTCACTACATGAGAATATAAATCTCTAGGATCTAAATGAGCCTAGAACATCATGTCTATAGGATTAGTAGCTGATGCAGTAGGTGGAGCAGTGGGTCAACTAGTCACTGGTATAGTTGGTGGATCAATAGGTGGAACACTAGGTGGATTATTAGGTGAAGTAGATAGTATTTTAGTTGGATCAGTAGGTTCATTTGTGTGTGTAGTTGGTGTCGTAGGTGGAGGAGGTGGAGGTGGAGGAGGAGAGTCCTCAGATGTCTCATCATCAAAAGATGGAGAAGGTCGATAATCACATATTGCAACTCGTCGATCATCTACCCTCACCCTTTGGAATACCATCAAGATGATGAAACAATATTGTTAGAGGAAGGCTATGATAGTTCTCCGCAATCTTAGGATCCTACAAGACATTTGTAGATTTTAACCTTGTACAATATTTTACTGCAAATAGATTTTCAATAAAAGAACAGAAAAGATACAATGGAAAATACACACATTACACATATATTTTTCCCCTGGAAACCCAAACTGGTAAAACCATCATATTCTATATTCATTCATTGTGATACATTGTTTACAATACAATATACATATAGGATCCAATGGCATCCAAAAACCTAACCCAATGACCTAGATTAGTCAACAACCCTAATTCCTTAACTGATAAAAGAAAACCATCGGCAAAAACCATGTGCCGAAAAACCACCCAACAATGGACATGAAAATCAAGGCGACACAAAAAACGAGGAAAACAATGTGATATGTTTCCCAAGGAAAAAAAATTCTCAAACCCGCCCGCACGCCCGACACAATGTAGAAAACACCAGGGATAGTCGTGCAAAGAATATAACACATAACCAACATTCTCCCACTTGTTGTTTTTTTTGCATACAGGGGGTTACAGGGTTACATAGTCAACAATCCTGAGAAGCAATGCCCATGGATCCTCTACAACAAGACAACTTCTCAGTGCTCATAGATTTTGTTAATGAATCTGCAACATTCTTCAAAGTTTCCACCTTCATCAGCAAGACTTTCTTTTCTTCAACCATGTCTCTCACAAAATTATATTAAATATCAATATGCTTTCTCTTTGAATGATAATTCGGGTTCTTTTCCAAAAATATTGCACTCTGACTGTCACAATCTATCCTTACAATTTATTGTACCAACCCAAAACCTTAACACAATATTTGTAGCCGTACTTCTTCCTTACTTACATGAGTGGCTGCCATGTATTCATCTTTTGTAGTTGAAAGTGCCACTACAACCTGTCTTTTTCTCATCCAACTGATTGCTCCTCCAAAGAGGTTAAGCACATACCCTCTTGTAGATCTCTTACGATCCAGATCTCCAGCCTAGTCTGCATCCACAAAGCCATGTATTTCAAACTCTCTATCCAATCCTGGTCTTCCTTGGTATCACAATCCATAGCTAGCAATACCACGCAAATACCTAAAAACCCTTTTTATTGTTGTCCAATGCTCCTTCCCTAGTTTTGACATATACCTGCTCAAAACTCTCACTGCATGTACAATGTCCAATCTAGTATAGACCATTTCATACATCAAACTTCCAACTGCACTCGCATATTGAACACAAGACATGTCCTCCTCCTCTTCCAATGTCTCGGGACACTGATCCACATATAACTTTACACCAATAGTAATAGGGACCTTGATCGGTTTACATTCTTGCATATTAAACATTTGCAATATTGTCTCGACATATTTTCTATGATTTAACCATAGTTTCATATTTTTCCTATCTCTTTCAATTTCCATTCCCAAAATGAAATTTTCAGCAGCAAGATCCTTCATGTCAAATTTGGAGGACAATTGAATTTTCACATCCTGGATAATCTCCCTATTGTTTCTTATCAACAACATGTCATCCACATACAAGACCAAATAAATAAAATGATTAGCAATTAATTTTAAATACACACAGTGATCCTCTTTACTTCTTGTGAAGCCGAGTCCCAGCATATAAGAATCAAATTTTTGATACCACGTCCTTGGTGATTGTTTTAAACCATACAAGGACTTTTTCATCTTGCATACCAGCTCCTTCTTTCCCTTCACAGCAAAGCCTTTTGGTTGCTTCATATAGATTTCTTCTTCTATATCCCCATGTAGGAATGTTGTCTTCACATCCATCTGTTCTACTTAAAAATCAAATGCAGTAACAACAGATAATAGAAATCTTGTAGAAGTTAACTTGGCAACAGGAGAAAAAATATCACTAAAATCAATTCCCTCAACCTCGGAATACCCTTCACTACTAACCGAGATTTTTATTTCTCCACTTTGCCTTATGCATTCGGCTTCTTTTTAAATACCCATTTTCTTCCAATGGGATTTATTCTAGCTCTAAAATCCACTAGATCCCAAGTCTCATTCTTATCCAAAGATGCCATTTCTTCATCCATGGCCTTTTTCTAGAATTTTCCATCTTATGAATCCACTTCCTCCCTGACAGTTTTAGGATCATCATCTGTAATAGACAAAGAAAAATTTGAACATAAATTAGATGGAGTATACCTTTCAGGTATCCTTCTTTCTCAAACCGATCTCCTCAACACTGGAGTATGAGGATCTTCTTCTTCTGATTCTTGTTCTTCTGTAGAGTCTAATTCATCATCCTTTAAATCAAACTCTAGTTTCTCTGGTTCTTTCTTACTTGGTAGGAATTCATGTTTAACAACATCCTTCATTTCTCTAAATACCACATCTCATATATACACAACCTTCTTATTTTTGGGGTTCCAAAGCTTATAACCTTTGAGACCATCTTTATACCCGATAAAGATACATGTTTCAGCCTTCTTATCTAGATTACTCTTGTTTTCCTTTGGAACATGAACATAGGCCTCAAAACCAAATACCTTGATATGTGTGAGAGAATATTTCTTACCAGTCCATACCTCTTGTGGAGTCTTGTCATCCAGCGTTGATGAGGGTGATCTGTTGACCAGAAAACATGCAGTACCCACTACCTTTGCCCATAATTAATGCCTTAACCCGACACCACTGATCATGCACCTTTATTTTTTCATCAGTGTCATGTTCATCCTTTCCGCAACTCCATTTTTATGAGGTGTATATGAAGTAGTCTTATGCCTTGCTATACCACACTTCTTACAGAATTCTTCAAATTCATTCTCGAAAAACTCTTCGCCATTATCTATCCTCAACACCTTAATTCTTTTCTTTGTTTGATTCTCAACAAGATCCTTAAACTATTTAATCTTGTCAAAGACTTCAGATTTCTTCTTGAGGAAATATATCGAAGTATTCCTCAAGAAGTCATCTATAAATGAGACATAGTACACAAATTTTCCCAATGATGGAATTGAAAAAGGTTCAAACACATCACTGTGAACTAGCTGTAAAATTCCTTCTTCCCTCATTGAACTAGAGGGGAATCTTACATGATTTTTCTTCCCATATACACAATTTTCACATAAATTAAAATCTAGAGAGCATTTAGACATACCTTCAACCATACCTTTACCATGTAGTAGTCAAAGATCCTTCTCCCTGATATGCCCCGGTCTTTGATGCCACAACATAACCTTTTCTCCAGAGACTATAAGAGTTCTTTCTTCTTCAACTCCAATATCAGGAACAATGGAACTATTACACCCATCACTAATAGTGTTTCCTTACATATTATACAAAGTTCCAAACCGAACTCCCTTCAACATCACCATTTCTCCTCGAACCATCCTATAGGTTTCCTTTTCAAATATTGTTTTTACCCTTGCATCGTCCATTTTTCTTACATAAATCAAATTTTTGGCCAATCATGGGATGTGAAAAACACTAGGTAGTGTTCTAATCCTTCCATATATGAGCCTCAACTTGACTTTTCCTCGACCTATGATTCTGGTTGTCGAGTCATCACCTAGGAAAACATTACCTCCATCATACCTTTCATATTCACAGAACCAATCCCTGTGGGGATTCATATGAAAGGATGCACCTGATTCAACCAACCATGCCTCATGATCTACATGTGTGCTTGAAGAATACAAGTACACATCCCCTCCTTCTTCCTTGGAGATAGTTTCTTTTGTAGAAGGACATTCTTCAAATCCCTTCTTTTTCTCAACTTTGGATCTACCCTGCTTCTTATAGTTCCCTTCTTTTCCACATCTCCAGCATACCTTTACAAAATTTTCGGGAGACTTAGATCTTCCCTTAGACTTAGATCTCCCGCTTGAGGACTTAGATCTATTTCTTTCTTGGGAACGTCCTCTTGCAAATAATGCATATGTGGTTTATCCTTCAATGTTTTTCTGTCTCATCTCCTCCAACAACAAGGATGATACCACTTCATCAAACTTCAAGGAAGTTGTATTACTACCTATGGCCACAACCAGACTATCCCATGAGTCTAGTAAAGATAACAGTAAATTGATACACTTATCTTCATTTGAAATTTTAATCTCAGTAAATACTAACTAACTTACCATAGTATTGAAGGCATTCAAATGATCTGCCACCAAGTCTCCATATCTCATCCTCTTGTTATACATCTTCTTTCTCAGGAATATTTTATTTACTAGGGACTTAGACTAATACAACTTCCCCAAATTATCCCATAAATCTTTGGTTGTAGCTTCCTCTGACACATTTAGTAATACTAAATCTAAGAGACACAGTCGGATTGTGCTCTACACCTTTTAATCCAAATTTTTCCAGTTATCTGTTGAAGTTCCTATAGGTGAAGTACTTAGATCCACCGCAATCCATTGATCTCTATCCACCAACAGATCTTCCATCTTGAGCTTCCACGGCTCAAAAATTTTTCCATTAAACTTCTCGATCTCCATTTTTGAACTGGTTGCCATTTCTTTTCACCTGAAAAATCAATACCACAGATATCCCATTGTAACAAGGCTTATCATAGTCCTGAGCCAAACCCTTGACCACAAAGGCATCCCTCTGAAGCCAACAAAGCTCTGATACCAAATGTATATTTTAACCTTGTACAATATTTAACTGCAAACAATTTTTTAATAAAAGAACAAAAATGATACAATGGAAAATACACACATTACACAGATAATTTTCCCCTGGAAACCCAAAACGGGAAAACTAGTATATTTTATATTCATTCATTGTGATACATTGTTTACAATACAATATACATCTAGGATCCAAAAACATCTAAAACCCTAACCCAATGACCTGTATTAGTCAACAACCCTAATTCTTTAACCGAAAATAGAAAACCATTGGCAACAACCATGTGCTAAAAAAGCGCCCAACAATGGACACAAAAATCAAGGCAACATGAAAAATGAGGAAAAATAGATGCATGCTTCTTGAGGAAAAACGGTTATTCGTGCAAAGAATATAACACATACCAAACAACCTTCACTATGGGTGGAAATGGTTGGACTCAATAGCTAGTCATCAAACTACATAATCGATATGCGACTTGGCCATGAATTCAAAGATTAGGTTGAATATAATGCATTCCAAGTATGCACTCTTGAGATAGATAATTGGCATATGCCATCTTTGCATCAGGTTGGGGAGGAGGTACCTCAATAGCATACTAGTCAATATCTACAAAATAGAAAATAAGAATTAGACAATTTAACCAAAATCTTATAATCAATAACATGTACATTAAATACAACAAAAATTATTCAACTAGAAAAATCAAAACATCACAATAATATTATCTCTCCTATTTGAAGGATCGACTATAGTAAATAGGAGGTCCAGACACCCCCACCATGCAATCCATGCATACAAATACTGCAAAATTTCAATGAAATGATCATCCACACTACCTAACATAGCAATGAGATCCTCATGTAACATCCTATGTGAAAACTTCAACTAGCCCCTATTGGGAAACATTTGTCCCACATGTGCATACGCACATTAGTCATTTTCCTAGGAAAGTGGTGGTCAAAAGACAACTAAGTCTCTAGAAACCTCTCACAAAATAAACAAAATAGCTTTAAATAAATGGGAAGGCCTTGTCTTTCCTCCAACACACTACACCATCTATTTAGAGCAATAAAAAAATTGCATAGAAGAATAGTATACCACTTGATCAATCTGGGTTGTAGAAAAAGGATATATAGATAATACATCATATGGTAACCAATGCACTACCCATTATTGATTATAGCATTTAACATTAGTGGTATGGTTTGATAGCCTAGTGATGATAAGGCATAAGAATCTGACCTCATCGACTCCAAAAGAATGTAAGTGTATCTAACCCCAGTAACCTAGAAGTCAATGGAGTCAATAATATTTTCACTAACATATCTCTCGACATATTCCAACTAACATTCTCTTGCAACACCAAGAGATACATCGAGGAAATGAGGAAAATATCCCCCCCTCCTACAAAGGCTGAACATGAAATAAATGTCATCCTCTATGGGTTGGGACCACATATCAAGACGAACCATGAATGTTTATCAACCATGATCCCAAAAATGAATAAACTATTACATTAACTCGGTGTTCCCCTTGAAGGAGTTAGCCTCCTCGAAAAACATGGGAAGGCCAACATACCTCAAAATGAGGCAAGTCTTAGTAGTAATTAGATGAGGAAAAAATTCCATCTTCCTCTCTTGGGCCTCCCCAAACATGGACTGAGTTATACACATCGACCTACTACTACAATGGTCATTCCCAATTCACATACAAACTTTATTAGGAAAAAATAAATTTAAAATATAAATCTATACCAAATTAGCCTTCTTAATATTCATTTAATATTGAATTTTAAATTTGGTACACAAAAATGTGTAAAACACACAAATACACATATTTTAATGAAGCACATCATCTTTGGTGCACCTATTTTTAACACATACTATATGCAATGCTATAAACTACTCAACCAAACCTAGTGCACTCCTATGAATAAAGGCATCCTAATATTGTTCTTTTAAACCATGTTAGTGCAACGTGATGGAAAGGCACATGCCCCACCAATGCAATGTACTAACAATGTTTGATAACACCATCTGCGTTGCTCTTAGTCATCCCTAAACATACGTATGCATGTAATAAATTGGAAAAACATTAGGCAATACATGGTTCCATATAGCCATTGACTTTAATGATCCTATTTTAATGAAGTGCACCATCTTGAGGGTGCCTCATCCTTTAACATGCACCATATATGGTGCTATAAACTACCACACTGACATAGTTGCATTCCTATAAATAAACACACAATAAAGCCATGATTTCTAGATTGTGTCAATGCACCATGACATCAAGGTGCATTCCCTACCAATGTAGTTCACTAGCAATGTCTAATAGCACCATCTACAATGCACTTAGTTATCCCTAAATGAATCAATGTGTGCAATAAATATGCATCGTTGTTTCTATAAACTAGTCCATGTAATCATTGACTTTGGTGTGCATGGAATAATATGTACCACTACTATACAATGCTACTAGTCATTATCAATGCGTTGTAGATAATAGGAAAAAAAAAATGTCAAACGGTACACTAAAGTGAAATAGTACCACTAAATACAGTTTTCTAAGTCATCCACACATGCACCATTATCACGTGATAATGTTGTCTATCATTTAGTTGTGCTCATTTCCTAATTAGTAGCACTAAAAAAACAATGCTATTATTCTACATCAATTCACTGCATATTGTCGCCACAAACAAAATTGGTTAGTCAATAAGTCAACTTAATCAGATAGCATTGATGACAATGTGCTAAGTCATCTATACACACCTCCATATCAATGCATAGCTTCCTACATTTCACTATGTGGGTGAATGGATATTTCACCCCGCTCACCCTGCTAGTGCCATTTTTTTCAGAAAAAAATAAAAATAAATAACACGTATTGAACTGGAAAAATGAAACCATGAAAATACAAATTAAGATGTGGTAAAGAAATTACCTATTTTCATCTCCATCATAGGCATGATTGTCGTGGAAATCAAAAATTAAAATCTGTTGTGAATGAAGATTGTTGATGAAATGGAAACGTCCATAGTTAAGCTCTTTTCAGACTCCTTAAAATTGAAAAGATAGCCAAGTGATATTGTCTTTGTCACACTCGTTAAAATGGTTTTGAAAAGATGTCTTTTCAATGAAAGTTTAACCCTTTTTCGAGCCGATTGGACTAACTGCGAAAAAGGGACTCCCTCGAATCTTCTTTTTGCATTTTTTCAAACTCTCTAAACATGAAAAAACCACCGAGCTTTCCTTCTATGGGATCGTAAAAAATTACATGGAAGGAGTCTTTTTGTGTCATGTTTAATCACATTGCAGGTCTCATCTTTGCGTATTTGGCCTAATTTCGACTCCATGTTTCTCTCAACTAAACCTTTGAAGAATTCCTTATATGCAAGCCTTGCAGCACTTTTTGCCTCTGCAATCTAACACCTTGACCCATGGAGGAATTTTCCCTGAGTGTCCTTATCCTACACATGTCTCCTTCCCTTGAGCATCAGTATGTTCCATGCGCTTGGAACTAGTTTGCTTGATTGCGACACTCGTTCCTCCATTGTAACATAGCATTCTTTTATTCTTTTTTCAAGCTCATAAAATAATTGAAAAAGACAAAAAAATCAAATATTCCAAAAAAGAGGGGACGGGAAATATACATTATTTTTTCAGCAGCAAAGATAGTCACCCTTGGAAAAAGCACACCCTTTTGTTTGTTCATCAAGCATTGGGATCTAGTATGACCTTAGGAAGTTGTTCTCGCTACATAGATTTGTGTCCTCCTCTATTTGGTTACTCTTCCAAACATATGGAGAGTTTGTGGTGCCTCTTGCATCTCAGACTTATGTCAATGTTATGCTTCCTGACTCTAATCATCTTTYGTGATTTTGTCCAAGGGAATTTTTACCCAACCTGAGTCAGCCTTTCTGCAKTTTGTCTCTTGGCTTTCATGAGTCGGGCATCCCGAGAGTCCAATCAAGTCCAGGTTCAAAATCAACAAAGTTCTCTTCCTAATCATCGTGATTTTCCAGTCTTTTCCCGATGGATTGTCAAAGACCTCAGAGTAGTGAGTCTTACACTCGTATTGTACTCCTACCTGAGTTTTGAAGATCTTGAATTTGTTTCTCGAGCTATGAAGTCTTCATCTCCTGCCGTAGGCGTCACTAGATTCTTGAAGATGCATATTGTACTTGTATATCTTAGACTAATTTTGAGATGTAGATTCGATGTGTATTGCTCGCGCATATACTTTATACATTTATATGACATGGATATGAAGTGTACTTGATTGGAATCCATGATTTAGTTCATCCCGAACATGGGTATGCCCGCCTCGGAGAGACAATTGTTTTTTTGCAGATAGCACCATGCGAAATCTAGTCCCGGGCTCACTCGAATCCATGCTGGTAAAGATATTGTAATGTATTTTAGCCATCATTTTCTCTTCTAACCTCATACGTTAGGGGGCATTTGTTATAAACCTAAAATTCCCTAGTCATGCATAAATGGCATTGGCCTTCCTACTTGCATAATTTTCTAAATCATTGTTGAGGAACTCTATTTAAAAAACCATTTTTTGGAGCATGTACGCGCTATGATGCACTATTTCTCATGTACATATTCTTGTTGCATGATAAACAACCTGTGTACATACGCTAGTTGCACACTAAACAACCCGCGTATACCTCCAAAAGTTGCAAAAATTAAAAATTTGCAAGGAATTCGGTGGAATTAACGTGCTATTGGAGAT
>JASDQU011101517.1:48362-59119 GCA_032191745.1 Picea mariana
TGTCCATCGAGAGAACGTGATTAGTCCTCGATACCATATTTGTCAGAGGTAAGAGAAAAAAAATTATACCCCATCCCATAAAAAGGTACTTAGGGGTCGGGTGTGTGACATAGTGGTATCTGAGCGGGAAAAAACACTTGGCCTTCTTGATCTCATGAACGAGTCGCATAAAATTTTATTAGAGAACTTTTAAGGGGTAACACCCTATCTTACCCCATTCATAAGAATCTTATTTAAACCACTACTTAAGAGAGGGATGAAATTTTTTGATGTTGTTATATGTTTTAAAAATCTGAATTGTGTGTTGCTAGTGTTCCAAATAATGAAGCCGACTTCACCTTACAAATTGTATGTGTTGTTCATAAACTAGTACATAGTTAAATAACATAAAATGTTTTATCAACACTCAAACACTCAGTGGATAGTAGGAAAACTACAGTGTAAAGAATGGTGACACACCATGAGTTGGGGGAAATCTCCCACAATAGAGAAGAATAATATGATGAGAGGAGGGTGGTGGAAACCCCTCTGGATTTGGATGAAACTGTAAGAAGCCTCATGGCATAATTACAGAGTTGTAAGGTTGACAACGAAAGGATGATAAAAGAACATGAAAAAAAACCTGAAATTAATGTAGTCCTACTGCAAATCCTATCAGATATAAAACGGAAGYTGTAACATGGAACAACAACCAGTAATGTGGATAGACATCATAATAAGAAAACAAAAATTCCACCTGAGATACAAAGGCATGGTCCTGAAAGTAGCAACACAAGGAGGATCATATCAAAGAAGTCCCAACATGGAGCTAAGAGACATTCAACAGAAGAATGCTCTACTGAGGAAACTAAAAACTGCAAGAAATTTTCTATTAGTTAGACTATTTCACATTACTAGAGGAGAAGAAAGAAGAGGAAACATTCGAAGAGCCATGAACTTGAATATTTTAAGAAAGCCAAACCACCCACTTTCGATGGAGAAATTAAAAAGGGGGAAGAACCGGAATTTTGGCTACTTCACTTGAATAAGTACTTCAGAGTCCATGACTACTCTGAAAAATTAAAGGCCATAATAGCCATTTTTAACTTGAATCGAAAGCCTCCATTTCGTGGGAGGACGTTGGGAATGTGAAATGAATCCATGAGAAGGACTTTACATGGAAACAATTTGAGAAATAATTTAAGAAGAAGTATCTATCTAAAAAATACTATGATGGGGAGACCAAGGAGTTATATAAACTCAAGCTAGGACAACTCATAATAGATGAGTATATCAACGATTTTATTGAGTTGATGAGGTATGTTCCCTACATAAAGGATGAAAAGGTAAAGATGTAATGGTTTATTAGTGTACTTCCTCGGTCCTTCCAGGATAGAATTGAGTTTGATGAAACTAAGATTTTAGAAGACACTATTCAAAAGGCAAGGTACTACTATAAGAAATTTAAGAATAAGGAAGAACCTTAAAAGGATTGGAAGAAGAAAAGTAAATTGGGATTTATGAAGAAGGGATTTAAATCCTCAAGATTTAATAATCATGGTAAAAGTTATAAGATGATCCTTCCTACTAAAAGTGTGTATCAAAAACATTTTCCATCTCATAGTGGTAATAAACCCTTTGGATCATCCCCAGGTAATACTGATAATACAAAAAGAGAACCCTTCAAATGTTGAGGTTTTGGAGAAGAACATTTTCTTAGAGATTTCCCACATAGGAAAAGGTACAATCAAAGAGTGTACAACATCCAGGAGGCTACCATAGTCAATGATGTGGCTAGGAGCATGTCACAAATTTATACATCCTTGGATAATAGAGAAGTTGACCACCAAGCTTCAATGGTGGAGATGGAAGGTATTATTTCCAACCATCTAGTTTCCTATTTAATTGACCCTGGTTCTAATATGAGCTATGTTTCCCCTCAAATTATTGAGAAATGTAAATTTTAAGAAATAAAACATGCTAAATCATGGTTGGTACAACTAGCCACTAGAACCAAAAAAAAAGGTAACAGAGGTCATACCAGCATGTTAATTCATTATGAATGGATTACCCGCCCGAGCAACCATAAATATGCTCCCTTTAGGATCTTATGACCCGTTGATTGGCATGGACTAGTTGGCTGCCCATAAAACCAAGTTGGATTGTTACAATAAAACTTTGGAGTGTGAATATGAATAAGGGAGAAAAATAAACCTACAAGGAATTCAAAATCCTGTCTCAATGAGACAAATATCAGCCCTTCAAGTGAAAAAGTATTGTAGAAAAGGATGTCCTTTGTATGCAATACAGGTGTTGAACTATGTTGAAAATAATAAAACAATCCTAGAGGACCATCCCATATTAAGAGAGTATAAATATGCGTTTCCATAAGAGCTACCAGGTCTACCTCTAAGAAGAGATATTGACTTTTCAATAGAACTTGTATAGGAGCGGTGCCAATGTCTAGAGAACCCTATACAATGAGTACACTACAGCTAGTTGATCTCAAACTACAACTAAAGGAGATGTTGGAAAAATGTTACATTCATCCTAGTGTGTCTTCTTGGGGAGCACCAATTTTGTTTGTGAAGAATAAATATGGCACACTTAGGTTGTGCATAGACTATAGACAACTCAATAAGATGACCATTAAGAATAAGTATTCCTTACCAAGGATTGATTACTTGTTTAACCAATTAAGGGGTGCTACAATTTTCTCCAAGATTGACTTGAGGTATAGATACCATCAAGTGCAAATCAAGGATGAATACATCCAAAAAACAACCTTTAGGACAAGATATGGGAACTATGAATTTG
The DNA here is from genome assembly GCA_032191745.1 of Picea mariana. NCBI lineage: Eukaryota > Viridiplantae > Streptophyta > Pinopsida > Pinales > Pinaceae > Picea > Picea mariana. Next base: position 51,159 of record JASDQU011101517.1, read on the forward strand.
TGGTGGTGCCATTTAGGCTTACCATTACACCAACCACTTGTATGTGCTTAATGAATAATGTACTCAGTAAGTTCTTGGACATATTTGTGTTGGTTTTCATTGATGATATCCTAATATATTCTAAGAGTATGGAAGATCATGAAGAACATCTCAAGTTAGTGCTTCAAGTGATAAGAAAAAATCACCTATATGCTAAGTTTAGTAAGTGTGAATTTTTCCAAAAACAATTACATTACTTAGGCCATGTTATTTCTGAAAAAGGAGTGGAAGTTGATCCTGACAAGATTAAATCCATTATGGATTGGCCTACCCCAAAATATTTCTTTGATATCATATGCTTTATGGGCCTAGCATGGTACTATAAAAGTTTCATAAAGGGATTTTCCAAGACTGGTTTCCCAATCACCTCCCTTTAGAAAAAGGAAGTTAAATTCATTTGGACATTAGAATGTGGATAGAGATTCCAAAACCTGGAATACCTTCTAACCAATGCACATGTGTTGATGATTGCATACCCAAACAAGGACTTTCTTGTGTGTACATATGCCTACAATGAAGGGATCAGAGAATTCCTTATGCAAGAAGGACATGTTATTTTCTACGAATCCAGAAAATTGAATGAGCATGAAATCAATTATGTCACCCACGATTTGGAATCGGCTACCATAGTACATGCTTTAAACATGTGGAGGCATTACCTCCTAAGTAGAATATTTGTTCTTATGACAGACCATAGTGGGTTGACATATATTTTTGATCAACCAAAACTCAATGCTAGACAATCTAGGTGGATGGTTCTCCTCAGTGAGTTTGATTTTGAAATCAAACATATTAAAGGAAAACAAAATAGGGTGGCGGATGCCCTTAGTAGAAGTATGAAAGTGATTCACTTGGCAACTATAAGCTCCTATGAATCAAACATCAAGGAGAGAGTCAAAAGTGCACAAGAAACATATGCATTTTTCAATATTGTGAAATCATACCTAGAGAAAGAGTCCATAGGGATGAAGTATGAGAGATATCAAATGTTGAATGATGGCCTACTAACTTACAAATGTAGGTTGTAAATTCCAAATTTTGACAACTTGAAGAAGTTCATAATGGATGAACTACAAAAACGACCATATACTGGTCATCCTGGTTATCAGAAAATGATCACAACCACTAAGAAATTATTTTATTGGCCTAGACTAAAAAAGGACATAGTTGATTACTTAGTTAAATGTCTAGAATGTCAGAAACTTAAGGAAGAGAACTGACATCCAACAGGGTTGTTGCAGCCCCTACCAATTCCTGAATGGAAATGGGAAATCATCTCTATGGATTTCATCATAGGATTTTCTAAATCAACCAAGCAGAGTGACACCATTATGGTAGTTGTGGAAAAATTGAGCAAGGTTGCTCACTTTATTCCCATCAAGTCAACTTGCAAGGCAATAGATATTGCCAGTATTTTCTTGAAAGAGATATTTAGGCTGCATGGCATGCCTAAGGAAATCATATCAGACAGAGATACCAAATTTACTTCAAATTTTTGGAAATATTTGTTTGTTGGTTTTGAAACTAAATTGCTATTTAGTATAGCCTATCACCCTCAAAATGATGGGAAAATAGAGAGGCTAAACCAAGTGTTAGAGGAAATGTTAAGGATGCATGTGATGCATCATCCCAAAAAGTGGGAAGACTACCTACCAGTGATAGATTTTTCTTATAAAAATGGTTACAAAGAGTCATTTAAGATGAGACCTTTTGAGTCTCTCTATGGTAGGTGTTGGTCCTATGGTCTGCACCTAACTACTTAACGGAAAAGATAGGCCACCTATCAGTTTAGAATGACTGTTTATTTTATTTTTGTGTTGGTTGGTAAGAGGGTTATTCTATCAAGACAAAAGGACAGTTGGGTTGGCAGGATGATATGGATGAGGGTCCTCCTTGGCTAGTGGCACACTAATGACAAACTAGTGCAATAACAGAAAAATAGGGGTAAACAACAAACTACTCAATGAATAATCTACCGCAAGAAGTTCAATACTTAAAATATTATTTCAAGACATTAAACATGTATCAAAAACACAATTACTCCCACAGGTTGCAAATAAAACAAATCTTCACCAAAGCATTAGTTGTTTGACAGGTTGCATATCAGTGAAAACCAGCTATAGAATAGCTGAAAGGAAATGAAATTTACATTACACAAACCAAAAACTGTATTCAAGATAAGAATAAAAACACATAAATATTTGAGCGAAACAATTTCATCAAGAGTATGTTCACCAGGTAGAGAGCTTTAATCCATGCATAGAATGGATCCAACCAGTCTGATGTATTTATATTCTTTCCCCAAAAATCCAACCCTTACAATATCCAAAAGCTAACTATTTGAAGAGTTGGAGAGTCTCTCGTCCTTAGGGGACTGAGACCTCCATTTATAACTGTTCGTAAATCAAATTATTAATTTCACTAAGACCCTGGACTTAATCAACAAGAGTGTCTCTTATCACACGCAGAAGACCACTCTTGTATCTAATCTAAGAAATGTAGAAATTAATCAAGTCAAAACTACCACTGTCTCTGAGACAGAACTGATGCATGCGCTGGAGGAACTGAAATGGAAAAAAATAAGCCTTGGAGTGATAGAACAGAGCTCCGTGTTGAACGATGGCATGTCTGCAATTTGTTAGAGGCCATTGGAGAAAACCAGTTGTATGAACAAAGTTTTCTGAAGTGTTTCTTGAACTAATCTTCTTTGACCTGTGGCTGAGACTTAACTCTTTGTTTGTGTATGAGCTTTTGGAAGCTAAGAGAAATATGTCTCAACTATACTTGACCCTTCTCCTCACTTTCATTATGATGAACTAGTTGTGAACAAGAAGACGTGGAGGCAGGTGTCCAATAGGAAGATAGGATGAGTGGATGCGAGGGTAGGTGACATGTGAAGAAAGGTGTCAAAAAGTGAGAGGAGGTGTCAATGCAATGGAGGTATCTGGAGTATAGAGTTGGTGACATGTAGTGAAGGATACAAGTGGTGCATAGAGAGAGGAGGAGTAGATATCCTGGGAGGTGAGGTGATGATTTGATGTCATTTAAGCACGTGATTGCAAGAGTTGTTGAGGGTGGTTTGGATCCAGATCGCCTTTGGGTCTGCAATCTACCACAAGCTACCACGTACCCTTCCAACAATACCATGGTTCCAATTGCGAGACCGCTTAGGAAAATTAATGCTCAAGAAGTTTGTGTTCCCGCAATGAAGTGTGGTCATCGATATAATGACGATTTGTGATCCAGGTGATATTTACCTGCTGCAAAGATTGACGGTTCTTGTCGAATTGGGATCAACAGTTCATATCCACTTCAGAATTTTGGGCTTCGGGTGTTTTCAATGTGAAAAATGGAGAATCTCCTGGAGGAAAATTTCCTAAGTGACGTGGTGGCCTGACGTCATATGATGTCACGACTATTGATGTGTCATGGAAAGAAGGGTGACATGTGTCACGTGGAAATGGGCGAATGACACAACTAAATGACCTGGAATGAATGGAATGAATGCCACGTGTTTAGTCTCCATTTTGACACTTCTAATGCCTTATATTACCCTCTATCTGAGCCTATTCTACCTATGTTATGAGTGTATACTTGACTGTTTCCTCCATAAATACACTTGATGACCTTGTTCATGTGCATAAGAGGTAAATTATGATTAAAGCATGGTTTGTCTAGTTTTCTTGAGTTAAAACAATTAAATGTTTAAGTTTGCATGATTCTAATCATTTGAATATTAGGAAGAATTGATCTGGTACTTCTTGGGTGTCTAATCCGGTACCAAAACCTGTTATGTGCTAATTCGGTACTCATGGTGTGATTGTGTGTATTCTAGTACTAAACACCTACCTACAGTATTTTGGTACTGGATTTTCACCTCGATTTCTGGGCCGATGACGATGARTCTCAAATTTTGGGGACATGGGGTTTTGTCCCGAAATGTGTTTTCATGTGGAATCGTGAGCTAGAATCTCCATATCGCACACGTGTGGACCTTCATCTCAGGGGGAACGATCCATCTTAAATATTTTCCAATTTTCCATAAATTCTAAGATCATGCCCAGATTCGTGGGAACTGCATTTTCTTGATTAGATAATGGTTGTACTCGACCTCCATTGATGGAAAATAGTTTTGATTTGGATTGGATTTACTAGATCCAAATTTTTAATGTAAAAATCATATAAATTGAGTGATGGCTAAGCCAAAAGGGAGAAGAATTGTTATGTTGCAGATTGGATTTCTGAACATATTATCTCTGTAAACATACTTGTTGAAGAATCAATATGAAGTTAAATTCATCAATTCCATGTGTTTTGTAAAGTTTGTTGCTTTGTAAGTTTCTTTGAGCTTCCTTGTTGGCATGACAAGGGCCCACCGATCCAACCAAGGTAAGCTCATTTGTAATTATTATGTGAATGTAATTCTATTTGTGTGTGAGTGAAATAGTTCCATAGTTTAATTGTAAAACAATTAGTGTAATTCATTTCTCTTGCATTTCAGTGATACGTTTGATAATGTGCAATATAGTTTTGTGATAATTATGTAGATGTTCATAATTTCTGAGTGAGCATTTATTATTCTTTTGTGTGTGAACATTTATGATTTTTGTGTGTGATCATTCATTTTTGAATTATGTTCTTTTAATCTCAGCTTGTATCTTGCAAAGTGTGGCAGTATAGGAATAGTTTGAGAGTCCATCCTTCACATTGCATGATCTGGAAAATGGAATATCTCATTTAAAATCTCGGTTTCCTGTGTAGAAATAAAGTAACTTTTCAGAATTGCCAAGTTGTATTGAATTTTTTTTTCTGATTTGAAGAGTGTGCATAACTAAACAACTTGCAAGTTGATATTGAAGTGAGTGACTACAGGAGGAAGATCAGAATCCATCTTTCACCTTCATGAGCTAGTAAATGGATGATCTTCTTTCTTGTAAGAGAGCCTTTGGAGTGCATGTTAGCTAGAGTCTTTTCTTTGAATTTCGTTCTTTAATTTTTGCACAGTGTGTAAAACATAGATTAAGGATTGCAAAACAGAGTGTTAATTGTTGTTTTAGTTGCTATAGGAGATAGAATCAAAGTTCATATTTTCCTTTCATGAGCCATCAATGAACAAGTCCATCACCTAAGCAATAACTTTATATCATATGCTTGTTTATGATTTTTTCTTTCTAATTTCTGAATTGTGTGAAGAGTGTTATCTTTAAAGTGTGAAAACAAAGTATTGGATTTGGATGGTTTTCTTGATTGATCTATACTCATTAGACATAGTAACATATCTGTTATCAACACATATAGTGCATCAACTCTACTGATTACGAATCTCGGTCGATAATTTATGTTTGGTAATATATTATGCAAATAATTGCACCAACACCATGTGTCATGACTAATGAGTGTCATGTGTCATGGATGATGAGTGCCACATGTCTTGTTGATGAATGGTCCATATTTAATTCGGGTCATCGGGAGTCATTTACTTACTCAACTCTAATGTTTTCTCCCAAAGCGACGTGACTGTGAAGTGACCTGGTGAATTGATGACACATATCTGAAGAGGGGGATCTGTCACCACTTTTCATGATCGATGAATGGTCTAGATTCACTTCGGTTTTTCATAATTTTGGGCTTTGGGAGTTTCAAATGTGAAACTTGACAAATCTCCTGGAGAAAAATCTCCAAAGTGAAAGATCTGTTGTTGTGTGTCCCCGTTTATGGATGGTCTAGATTTTCTTCGTGTCTTTGTCTCTTTGACTCTTCGGGACTTCGACACTTTGACTCTTTGGCTCTTAGGCTCTTTGACACTTCGGCTCTTTGACACTTCAAATCTTTGGGACTTCGTCTCTTCGACTCTTCGGGAATTTGACACTTCAGGTCTTCAGGAATTCGACACTTCGACTCTTCGGGATATCGACACTTCAGCTCTTCAAGAATTTCTGGATGTAAATCATGAAAATCTACCGAAGGAAAATCTCCAAAGTGATTAGCCAGTGCTTATAACCAATTAACTCGAGCTTAAGCCGTGTTAAATGCTTCGATAGTTAGAGACTTTAGATAGTTCTTGATGTTAAACTCCACGCGATTTTTCACCCCCGAATGGACGAGAGTTATTGATCTGATCAGCCTGATGGATATATACCATTGAAACTTAACTTGTTCCTTTTGACAATCTGAGTCTGAAATTGATCGCTCTAGATCGTTGCATTTGTCTACAAGCCTTTCCTGTGCATATAAAAATGATTGGTCGACCTGTTGTGAGCTCAATCAATGGAAAACGTGATGACAAGCATTCCAAACCAAATACGACATGAATTTTATCCTTTTAGGAAAAACAGAAACATAAATGTGCAAAGACTCAATCAAGAGAGAAATGAATAAGAACCAAGTCACTCAATAATGGGAAACTAACTTAACCAACTAGAGGGTGAAAAAATTGATGGAGGCATAGGGAAAAAAGAGAGGAGAGGCAGGGGTGCAGACCTAGGTTACAACATTGGCTCCAACTGGGGATAACTTGTCTATGTGAGGTGCTAATAATTGTAGATCGGTGCCTTGAGATTAAATAACTACTCTTAATTTCCATCACTTACCTTTGTTTATGTCTGTCAGTCCTGTGTATCTGTTACTGTCCCTTAGCCATGCATTTTATTGAATTAAAAATTGAAACTACACCCTAGTGCCTTGTTGGGCTATGGAGTATTTATTCATCATAACTAACTAATCAAAGAAAAAATAAATGAAAAAATCTATGGTACAAGAGGGAGCTACCCCCATCCTTAAACAAAATAGTGTTTCAGGAAGTGCCCATTTACGGGGCCTCCAGAGATCTTTATATCATCTAGGTTGTGCAGGATAAATGTGTTGTTGTTCAAAACTTCAACCACCTTAAAAGGRCCAAACCAGAGGTTGTCAAATTTACCATGCTTGGACTTGTCATCCCTTCGRGCATCCCACCTCAAAACCAGGTCACCTTCCTGAAAAATATCCTTCTTGGTTTTCTTGTCAAAGGYTGATTTGACATTTCTCTGGTATGATTTTGTTCTATTCTCTAGTGCTTCTCTTTTTTTTTGGACTTCTATAATCTAGAAGATTCTTCTTTGGATATCATAGGGTTCTTCAATCTCCTCCTGCAATAATTTTAGGACTGGTATACCAAGTTGAGTGGGAAAAATAATGTCTATGCCATAAACAAGATGGAATGGTGAGGTTCCCAGAGACTTCTTAGTGATGATTCTTTCAGCCCACAAAGCGTACTTAAGTTTGGAGTCCCAGGATTTCTTTTTATCAGTCGAAAATATTTTGATAATCCTGATGAGAGTTTTATTTGATGACTCTTCCAAACCATTCCCCTGAGGATAATAAGGTGTGGAATGTGTCAAGGAAATGTTGTGACTACCGCAGATGTCAATCATGGMTTTGGACTTGAACGCTTAGGAATTGTCTGTTACAATCTTATTGGGGAAACCAAACCTGGAAAAAATATTGGTTTCCAGGAAGTTCATGATTACCTTGTCAGTGGCATTCTTGGTGGTCACAACCTCAATCCATTTGGTGAAGTAGTTGGTGGCAGTGAGGATCCACTTGTCTTGTCCACTGGAGGGTGGATTTATTTCTCCGATGAAGTCTAACCTCCATTATTGAAACAAAATACTCACATTGATAGGTTTTAGGGGCAGTGATAGTAACTTTTGTTTCCCTGCAAACATCTGGCATTCATTGCAGGCCCTGACAGTAGTAAAAACATCAGAGAAAAGGGTGGGCCAATAGTATCATTCCCTTAGGATCTTCAGAGTTGTGGCCTTCCAATGTTGATGTCCTCCACATACTCCTCTGTGCATTTTTGATGTGATCTGTTTGGATTCACTTTAACAAATTAACATGATGCCAACATGATCTCTCCAATACAAGATCTGGTTTGAAAT
>JASDQU011101518.1:21290-34847 GCA_032191745.1 Picea mariana
TCTCTAACCACAAGAGGGAAATATTTGTGCCTATGTACCCTGTACTTTATGTCTAATTCCACATTGACTTTATCCCAAGTCAAAAAGGTGGAATTTGTCACTTAAGACAAAAGTGACAATTAATTCACTTTGTGGGTGAATTGAGTGACATAAAGTGAACTTAGGAAACTTAACCCAAAGTGGGTTTCTAATTGATATTCTTTTGAGATGATCTCACCCATTGATTAGAGATGGCTAGGAGTGATCTAGCCATTCCATCTCTAGGTTTCCTTATGGATGGTTCAAGCGGGGTGCATAGGGCACTTGGAGGCTCATTCACTCATTTGTTCACTTGGAGAGTTTGGAGAGGAGCATTGAGAGGAGAATGGAAGCATTGTGTGAGGGAAGCTTGGGCACCTACATTCATGGAGGGCTCATGGAGGCTTAGACCCTCATTATTTTGCGAAGAGAGTTCTTTCTTGGTGGAGGGTGCAAGCTTAGCAGGCACTATCAGTTCTTGAGCTATTGCAGATATGACAGATTCAGTATTGAGGTAGAATACAACTACTTGCTTTTATGCACGAGCTTCTTTATCGGTCAAGGGAGGATCAAGGGCACATCGGTTCAGTGAAAGAGGCAACAAAGGAGAGAGGGTGCACTTGCTTGGGTGCATTCTTCTTGGAATCTTCTAGCAAAGCTTGAGAGGAGCTTGCTACTTGTACATGTTCCATTGTATTTGTTTATTTGTTGCATTCCATGCTTGAGACATCACATATATACACTTTCATTCTAAACTGGTTTTCCCTGGGTGGGTTTTATCCAAGGTCATGTTGACCAAAAATACTTGTGTTCTTTTTTCATGTATGCTTAGTGTTTAGATCAACAATAGGAGCTTGTTAAGATCCTAGGGGAGTGCTATATGTTTTGAGGTTTGCGTGTGCTTACTTTGTGTTACTAAAACTACTTGCAAGGGCACCTTAAAAGAGCATATATCCATCGGTTGAGGGAAGAATTCTTGGCAGAAGTAAACATACCTGTTTGCTGTCCTAAAACGCAGCAATGACAGATTTGCATAAGCAAACTTAGAGCCCAACAAGAGGTCATAAGATAGGCCTGTTGGGCAACCCTCATAGTTCCTCAAAAATCTACATGGTATCAGAACCTTGGTGGCTAAGAGTTTGCTGATTTGTGAGCATACAGTGGGCAGTTTTGTGGGACTGTTTTGGACAGTTTTGGATAGCCTCTTTTCASACCTTTGTTGACARGAGTGAGGCTGTACTCTTTTGCAATGTTTAGCATCAGTTTGAGTTTCAGTGGACAACCATGTCGGTGAATCAGATGAGGGAAGAGGATAGGCTAGCCRGAGCTAGCAACTGGTCCCCTTGGAAGACCATGATTGTATTCGTCTTGGAGGATCTTGAACTATGGGATATAGTTCAAGCTCCAGTGGTTCTTCCTTCTGTCACTGCTCCCTTGCTGGTAACAGAGTTCAGGAAGAGGAACACCAAGGCTAAGAGGACTATCTGTGATGCGGTGAGAGACCAAGTCATACCCCATTTGACTGGGAAGGACTATGCCTTTGGGATTTGGGAGTCATTGTGCAAGCTCTACTAGAGTCCCAATCAGAAACGGAAGATGGTTCTGCAGGAGAAGCTTAGGAGCATTCAGAGGCTCAAGTCTGAGTCCGTGCCATCATACCTTGGGAGATTTACATAGACTCGAGATGAGTTGGCAGCAGTTGGGGAGATTGTGGATCCTGATGTTTTGGTGAGGACAACCTTAATTGACTTCTCCAAACCTTGGGGTTCCTTTGTGCGAGGCATTGTGGCCAGGTAGGCCATGCCTAGTTGGTAGAGACTCTGGGACGACTTCTACAAGAGGAGTTGAGATGCAGCTCGGGATCTTCAGGACAACAACATATATCAGAGGTTGATGAGGATCTTGGTCTTTAAACAAAGGTCAAGAGGAAGGTCGACAAAAGCCATAGGAGAGTGGCAGTGGGCAGAAGAGGGATATGAACAAAGTGAAGTGCTTTGCTTGTAAGAAGATGGGGCACTATGCTGGACAATGTCCTAACAGGAAGAAGAGGCCAGGTGGTACTGCAGCTACAACAAATGGGGAGGAGTTTACGAGACAATTTGAAAGGGAGTGTGCCTTCCTTATTTGTTGCACTTCAGTTGAGACAACACCTAGCATTTGGTATATAGATAGTGGGGCTTCGAGCCACATTACTAGTGTTAGAGAGAACTTCAATGACCTCAGAGATCCAGAGGTCAAGATGGAGATTGCTCTTGGTGATGACACCATCGTCAGAGTTGTTGGGTGTGGCACAATTATTTTTCAGAGCGAGAGTATGCCACCCATTTCGTTCAGGGATGTGTTGTACGCCCCTGGGTTGAAGAAGAATCTGATATCAATTTCCACCCTCTAGGATAGGGGTCTTGAGGTGTCCTTCAAAGGGACAAAGGTCCTCATACACCCTAAGGGGTCCCATTCTCACCTCAGGGCAAGTGATTGGAGTGAGGGATGGTAAACGATACAAATTGCTTTTTGATGCAGGAGCATCGCCAACGTCAAGTGAGCGTGGGGCAAGTGCCAACACATTTTGGCATGTGATAAAATTGTTTGAACGTTTTTGAAGAAGATGCGCCAAATATGAATGAAACAATTAAGGAAGGGCGTATTTCTTGATTGTAATCAGACCTTGAGCGTCCCGCTCTCGTCTGAAGTAGATAGAGGCATTTATGCTAAGATAATATAGGTAGATAGAATTTAATTCTAGATTAGACAGTTTTAGGAGCGGAGGGAAAACGGATATAGACACCCTCATTGTGTATTGTAACGAGAGATGAATGAAGAAGCAAGAGCATAGAGCATACAGAGAAAAGAGAGCAGAGAGCTGTGTAAAAACACCCATGTACAGAGATTTGAATTAATAGAAAGAGCTTTGATTCAAATTCATGGCGTTGTGTTTGTTCTCTGTATATGTATGTTGAATGTTATGCTCATGGATGTTTGCTTTCTGTTATACATTTGCTTTATATGCTGTGTATATGATTTCATGTTTTGTGTTTGAAGTCTGAGAGAGAGTAAGGAATGAGTTTCAATTGTTTCTCTATCTGAGCAAGGATTCCTGCAAGGAGTGCAGTTGAATTGTCCGCAAGGAGTGCATTGACAAAGTGTTTAGAATTTTTTCTCTGGAAGGCTTAGATAGAACAGTTATTGTTCTCATTCTCACAGAAGTGCAAGTTAGGCACAGGAGTCGTGCAAGGTGTGCACAGACCAAGCTTGAATTCAGGGTTTGAAACCTGAGAGGTTGTTGGAGGACTACTGCTGCAAGGAGTGCGCAGAGCCGAGAAGAGTTCAACATTTGAAGTGTTTGAAGGTCTGCCGCAAGGAGTGCGTGCAGGGTTCCTTTTAAAGACTCAGAGTTGTGGAAAGGCTCGAGACAAGGTTAAATCCTTGAAGTTCTTGAAAAGGAGGCCAGAGGCTAAGTGCCTTGAAGAATTGAAAGAAGGCGAGAGAATTTGGGTTGTAGGAGGACAAGTTCTGTAGGGGAATATTGTGGTCGTTTCGCAAGAATTGTCGAGGAAGCTTTTGGACGGTCGAAATTCTCTGTGGAGAATTCGCGAAGTCCCGCGAGCCGTCAAATCTCGCAGAACAGCCGAGGAGTTACGGTGATTGTTTTCAAGGTTCAAGCTCAGGAGAGGCAGAGCCGTAGGATCCGAGTCAACCAGGACCGTTGGATAACTCACGAAATCGCATTTCGGGGTTTCGTGAGTTGAAGGGTCGAAGACTTGGTATCAAGGTCCGCGAAGTTGCGAAAGGCAAAGAAACGTGTGTGTGGGACCATAGGAGTTAACGAGGTGGACAGGTGGCGAACTGTCGACGTGGGAGTCAATCTCATTGACCACTTTGGAGTTTCGTGAGTTGAAGTCCCGAAAGCCTTGCATTAGGACTCGCGAACTCGCGAAGTGCGAAGTCCCGAAACGACGAGAAGTCTAGTTGTGGGGCCAGCGGCGGAAACCGTGTCGGAGTTTGACATTTCGGGATTTCGGGAGATAGAGCATCGAAAGTTCGGGGTTCGTGGAGCAGAGTTGCATGACATCGCAACTTGCGAACTCGCGAAAGCCGAAAAGACGGAGTTGATATCAGAGTTTCGCAGTTTCGAGATTCGGGGGTCTGATCGACAAGACACTCGACCACAGGATTCGCGAAATCGCGAAGTCCGATTACCCGAAATTGCGATAAGGGGAAATCCAAAATTAAAAGTGGAAAAAGTCCAGTGTTGACCGTTTTCGGGTTTTGGGGATTTGAAAGATAAGGTGCTTGACTACCGGATTCACGAAATCGCGAAGTTCGATCTCTCGAAGTACAAAGGGGGAAACTTCTCAAGGTTATTTGTGGGTGCAGATTTCCCGAAAGGGAAAGAGAAGAGCCAATCGTTAAGAGCTCTTTGGGCCAGTAGAAGAAAGAAGATCTTGTGTGCGTGGACTTCCGGCCTGCGGGTTGGGAGGGCTGCGTCACTTTTTCATCCCTTGCATGCTTTGGCAGCGAGTAGAGACAACAAAAGTCAGTTGTGTGAGTTGTGGCATCAGAGGATGGCTCACCTTCATCATGGGGCTCTTGGAGGGCTGAGAGAGGTTGTGACAGGAGTGCCACAATTCAGCTTGGAGCATCAGGATGTGTGCAGAGGGTGTGCCCTTGGTAAGTTTACCAAGGCTGTTTTCCCCAGCAGTGACACCAGGTCAGCTGGGACACTGTGTTTAGTACACACTGATGTGTGTGGGCCTATGTCTCGTGTGTCCTTGAGTTCTTGTTAGTACTATAATAATAATAATAATAATAATAATAATAATAATAATCTAATTTTAAGTTCACGACCAAGCCAGACACCAAATTGGTTTATGAGACCCCCTCCACGCATAGATTTGACTGCTAAGGTCTACGGAAGTATACATACCCTAGCCCCTTCTGGATCTGAACCTATGACCTCTTAGGAGGAAACACATGTTCTTAACCATTAGGCCCACTCAGGCTGTATATCTTTGTCAGTTCTCTGCCATATCATATCCAACTTTTCTGAAAATTTGTTGTATTTGTTTCCCTCCATGTATCTGTATCCATTCCTATATTTGTTTCATTGCAACTTAGATGACACAAAAAGAGTTTGTTGTAGCGGAATGTGAGGATTACACCATTCTCAACATGCAATCATTTATATGGCTAACCTCAATGAGGATGAGTTGAGTGGACGTCATTTTCACACAATGGAACAACTTCTCCTCATTTATTATAAGCTTTCTATTTCTAGAAAAATCCCAGGATCACTAGGATTTTCAACCTATAATATCATCCTTGAGACTATGTAAACTAGAAACATTCACACAACGGAACAACTTCTCCTCATTTATTATAAGCTTTCTATTTCTAGAAAATTCTCAGGATCACTAGGATTTTCAACCTATAATATCATCCCGGAGACTATGTAAACTAGTAACAACAGTATTCAACAAGCACCAATTTTCGTACTTCTTCATTTGATAATTTTCTAATAACCATTTGAGATTTTACCCCAAATAAACTATAACTGTTTCTCATGCTTCAGTCTTTTACATTTTCAGATTCTACTATGACAGATTTAACAATAGATTTTGACCTTGGATAGGCTTTGAACATTGCAAGTTGTTACTTATCAATTTGTGTTTCTAGCACTTATATCAATCCACCTAAGTCTAAAAGGAATTTAGAATGAAAGTTTGACAATCATATCTTTTGACCTTCTTGGACTTTAATTCCTTTTTACAATGGTGCATGAATGCCTTTTATTTTAATTGTCTATTCAACTTCCATTCAAACGTCAAAAAATATCAAGGTAGAATTGCAATTATTTCAATTTAATAATTTGATAGCTTTAGCAATTTCATCTTTTTCAAAGTCACGGACATTGACATCGGAATGCATGTGCTTTTAGAAAGCCAATACAATTCTGTCCCTGGAAACTTGAGGTGACCACTACCAACCATTATGGCAATAGTGTTTATAATTTTTAATCAAGCTTTCTAAGGGTGGCATTTCATACTAACAGTCCATGTATATGTGCACAGGCCAGAATCATTTATCCAATGAAGAATAGTCTCATCATTTATATCATTATTGATGTCTTATAGCTTCCCTTCATCACTGGTCTAGATCTTCCTATAAAAGCTTCATCAACAAGACAGTTGGAACCAATCACTGATGAAGCGATCAACATTAATGTCATGTCCTAATTGTTGCTTATGGCTTTGAGATGGCATTAATCTTTTTATAATTTCTATTAAGATGTAAAATGTAAAACAATACTTTTATGGTGGTTGAGCTCACTAGAGGAGATATGGATGCCATGGGCTTTATTGCTCAAAGTTGATGCATTGGTCGATGATAAGATTACATCGAATTCTGTGCTAGCTTTTTCTGCAACATGTTTGCTTAGATTTCAACTATATTTGAACCACAGGCATTACCTTGTGTTGATAAGAAGATGATTAGAAAAATGTGGTGATATCTTCCAATATTACAATCTGTATAATTGAACTGTTGATGCAGTGCTTATTGCTACATCTATGTGAAAGCAAAAGTTCTAGTAGTAGAGAAAAGAAAGTCTTTTCTGCAGAAGATTTTTATGGAAGTTTCCAGAATGATACCCAGGCAGATTGGGATGAACCTTTCATGATTTGGAAGGTATATACTACAACTTTTGGTCATAACGTCTTTCATATGCAATGCTTAGATATTATTTCTAAAAGGGAACTTGTTTTTGCCTAAGATAAAGTGTTGATAATGATATTATGTTTGCTTATTTGGATAAGAAGAAAAAGGTTGGTTTTAGGCATCAAATCAGTTCTCTAACATTCTGTTTGTTATAGGCGAGGAAAGAGGTTCTAGAATGATGCTCAGAGCAGAAAAGAGTAGAAATGTTGGTGATGACATAAGGAAATTCACCTTAAAGTTGTTCTAAATGACCCCAAAAAGTCAGTAATGAAATACTAATGATTAAATGTTAATAATTAACATGTTATGAAAAGTGGGGAATGAAAGTCCAAGAGGCTTATGTTTCCCTTCTTTGCTGCCCTCTATCAAGGATAAAGATGAAGCATGAGAACACCAACCAAATCTGAAAAGATGCATAAATCCATGACCTAGGGCTTGCTGCCCTTCAAAAGGAGGCTGAAAGTTTCTGCAATAAATCCCAGATTGAACATGCTGCTGCCCAGAAACTATTGCAGCCTTAAAAACACTACTTTGGGATGTATTTCTATGCATAAATAGGGCATGAGCTGAGGATATCCATGGATGGAAAATTTCTGAGCTTCTTTGGCCATGAAAATCCTCTTTGTGCACTACCAAATCAGCTCCATTAGTGGGAAAATATGTCTGTTTATGCATCATGAAATAACTTTCACATTCCTTCATTATGTTAGGCTGTCTATAAGACCAAAAATTTGCAGTCTTGACTCTAGAACCATCATCATCTATGTCATAAATAGGATCCCCATCAAAATGGAAACAATTTTTATCCTATCTATGCCATTCAATATGGAAGATAGCATCAATCTCATGGCTGTCATGCTCTTCATCAAATGAGGGTTTCTCTTCAAAATTTACCTTTTCCAAATCASAAAAGGATGTATCGTAAAACTCAAAAATTTGGAAAGGAGTGCAACTCATCAGACCTTTGTCTTCATGTGGAGGATGCTAAGTTTTTGTTGTTGTTATTAGGTTATTTTCAAATTACATGAGCATTCAATGCATTTCCAAAACAACAGCCAGCATAAAGAGGATCCCTGAAAGAAAYACAATCACAAGGTACGCATCATTTTATCCTGGGAAGYCCTCATGGGGGAGAAAACCCAGCATAAACTTCCTCAATAATAGATTGCCAATACAATGCCAAGACTAAGACCAAAACAGCAAAGATAGACCAAGACTGAGCATGCTCCTCTCTTCTCCTTCCTCTTGCAACTACAACTGCCTTACAGATATGTGCACTAGATGAGTGAGTGAGTGAGTGAACAAGTGAGGCGCCATCCTCACTTATAAATACTAGTTGAGGAGGTGATAGGGTTATGTCTCTTCACTTAGTAGGGCCGACTTCTTCCAAGAATGGTTAAAACCACTTTATAAACCCTAGGGGCCGACTTTACAAAAACCACCATATAAATATGGTTTGACCAATCTACAAAAGGGGATTTGGTCTTATAGAGGACCCGACATGATCAATCCACAAAAGGGGATTTGATCTATAAGATAATAACTCAATTATAATTAGAATATTCTTCAAAGTTACAATATTTCAACACTCCCCCTTAACGAGAAGGGTATTCTACTGACATAACCCAATACAACATCATCAGGAGAAAGAGAGGGCAACATCATCATCAACCTCTGGAACATTGACTGCCACATCTACAAATCATCGAAAGTTTTTCTCATCATCAATATCATCGTTCACAACATGGAGCTGGAGTAGCATCATCATCATTATGATCATGACGCTGAAACATCAACATCAACAGCACGAGGCTGATACAACATCATCAACAGCACGAGGCTGATACAACATCATCAATAGCACGAGGCTGTACAACATCATCAACATATGGCAACAGAATGAGGCAGGTGCAACAACAACATTTTGTGGTACTCTGACAAACTGTCCTTATTGGACCTTTAGGATATGCCCAGGAATCATAAGATTCCCTAGGATATAAAATCCTAACAAGCTACCACGTGGTACTCTGACAGACCATCCTTACCGGACCTTTGGGATATGCCCAGGAATCATAAGATTTCCTAGGATATAAAATCCTAACGGAGCTACCACTACTGACCACAACTGGCATATACATGCACATGTACTCTGACAGACCGTCCTTACTGGACCTTCAGGATTTGCCCAAGGATTATCAATCCCCTAGGATATAAAATCCTAATGGAGCTACCCGCTGTTGGTCAGGATACTATAGTATCATCAACATCACTCCCCCTTTCAAGGTAGGTCCAAGCTTCTCTCGGAAGTACTCAAACTTCACACAAGACAGAGGCTTGGTCAACAATTTGCAACCTGCTCATCTGTGCCAACATATTGGAGCTTTACATCTCCCCTCTGAACCATATCACGAATGTAGTGATACTGGATTTCTATGTGCCTCGACTTATCATGGAACACTGGGTTCTTTGTCATGTTTATGCAACTCTGGTTATCACATAGAATCACGGTGGCTTCCATCTCCAGATCGAACAAACCTGTCCACAACTTTCGAAGCCATATGGCTTTGCAATTGGTGGAACATGCTGTAATGTATTTCACTTTTGCCGTGATGAGAGCAATACTAGATTGCTTCCTGCTTTGCCATGAAGTCGTGGCTTACCCAAGATTGAAACAACATCCTGAAGTGCTCTTTCTATCAGAAGCACTTCCAACCCAATCTGAATTAGTATAACCATACAGTTCGAAGTCATGATCTCCAGTATAACAGAGACCATAATCCAACGTACCCTTAAGGTATCTCATCATATGCTTTGCAACTACAAGGTGAACACGTCTGGGCTCCACCAGATACTAACTCAAGGTGTTCACAACAAAACATATATATGGCCTGGTATTCATCAGATACATCAATGATCCAATAATCTATCTATATAGAGTAGCACCAATCAAATATGACGAAGTATCAACTGAGAGCTTCAAATTTGTTTCCATGGGTGTGTTCATGGATTTACATTCCAACATGTCAAATCTCTTCAGTATTTCAACTGCATACTTCCCTTGGTTAAGGAAGATCTTCTCTGGGCTCTACCAAACTTCAATACCTAAGAAATAATGCATCGAGCCTAGGTCTTTTATCTCAAACTCTACAGTGAGCTTCTTCTTGCAATCTATCATGAGATTTTCTTCTCCTTTCAAGAATAAATCATCCACATATAGTAGCAATATAACTGGCTCATCATTCATAACCTTGAAGTAAAGGTTATGATCAACTTTACTCTTGGTAAAGCCCAAGCTTGTGAGGAAACTATCCATTCTACCATACCAAGATTTAGGAGCTTGCTTCAACCCGTACAGATCTTTCTTCAACCTGCAAACATGAGTCGTTCTATCTTCAACTTCAAACCCTTATGGTTGTTCTATATACACTTCTTCTTCAATAACACCATTTAAGAAAGTTGTTTTCACATCCATCTGGTGCAACTTCCACTTCATTTTGGCTGCAAGAGCTATGATGGTTCTGATAGAAGTGTATCTGGTACAGGAGCAAATGCTTCTTCATAGTCAATACCTTACTTTTGAGAAAATCCACGAGCCAAAAATCTTGCCTTATGTTTTTCAATACTTTCGTCTGCACCATGTTTTATTTTGTATATCCACTTGGAAGATACCACATCTTTGTTCTTTGGTCTGGGAACTACATGCCATACATCATTCTTCATAATGGATTGGTATTCTTCTGTCATGGTGTCCATCCATTCTTTCTTCTGAAAGATTTCCTCAAATCAAGTAGGTTCCTTTTCTACGAGATCACACATCAAGGCCATACAACTGGAGAATGGATTAGGTTTCTTGCTTTGTCTCATTGTTCCTTCTGGGGGACCATACTTCTCTGTATCTTGAATAAGTTCTTTCGCCCAAGATGGATTTCTCTTGTGAGAGATCGTCATACGAGGAGGTTCTTGAGATTCTATCATATCATGATCTTCTGGAATCTCATCATCAGGGGTAACTACAACTTCCTTTGTGGGTTCTGCAACTCTGGGAGCTACAGGTTCTTCTTCATATACTTCTTCAAGCTGGCAATTCCTTGATCTTTTGAGTGTTGCATCTTCATCAAAGGTTACATCTCTGTTGATCTCAATATGATGGTAACCTGGTATGTAAATTTTGAAGGTCTTAGAGACCTCACAATATCCAACAAATATTCCCTTCTTTCCTGAAGGATCCAACTTAGTTCTCTTTTCTTTTGTAGTGTGTACAAATACTGGACAACCAAATATTTTGAGATGGCTTACTTCTGGTGAACATTTCTTCGGGAGTTTTGAATCCAAGTGCACTATGGGATAATCTGTTTTGGACATACACTTCTATTCTTGCTGCAACCCATAAGTGCATTGGAAGATCTTGATCGTGAATCCTAGTCTTTACTGCTTCCATAATTGTTCTATTCTTTCTTTTTGCTACACCATTTTGTTGAGGATTATAGGGAGTGGTGAGCTCCCTCTTAATCCTGACATCTCTGCAAAAGCTTCCAAATTCATTTGAGGTGTACTCTCCTCCATTATCGGACTTGAGTATCTTGATTTTTCTTTCGGATAGGTTTTCTACCAAGGCTTTGAATTCCTTGAACTTTCCGAGTACTTCATCTTTTGATTTCAAGAAATAAACGCAAGTCTTACGAGAGTAATCATAAATAAATGATGCATAGTATACATACCCGCTTAGAGAGGTTGATGGCATTGGACCACATACATCTGAGTGGATGAGCTCCAAGATTCCTTCTGCTTTACTGTCGCTCTTTGGTAAAGGATTCTTTATGTTCTTAAATTGTGCACATCCCTTACATACACCTTCATGATCAACCTTAAATTCTGGTAAACCTGTAACTACCTTGCTTACATATGGTAAGGTTTTGTAGTTAATGTAAGCTAGTCTTCTATGCCAAAGTTCACAAGGAATTTCAGTAGAGTGAGTTAAGGCTACATTTGAGTGACCTTTAACTTGTACAAGCCTCCTTTTGTACCAATAACAATTGCATCTTCTATAGTTTTTCCTTTAGGCCACATAAGAACTTCACCATCTATGAATGCAACCTTGAAACCTTTCTTATCTAGGGCTGAGATAGAAACTAAGTTCTTTCTCAAACCTGGTACATAGAGTACATCCTTCATTCTCATTGGAGTTCCTGAATCTAGTATGTAGGTGGCTTCTCCCATTCCTTTGATAGGGTACTGATAATCATCTCCAATTGAAACTTTTTGGGGGAAGTCCTTTTCTATAAGGCTGGGGAGAGTGTTCTTTTGAATTGTCATGTGCTTAGAGGCACCACTATCTATGAGCCAAGTATCCTCTCCAGGTGTCACTGATCTTGAGAGAGCAGAAAACAAAACATATTCTTCAATCTCTTCTTAGATAACTTCTTGGGTGGCTCATCATCTTCAGCTGCATGGGCATGATGTCTTTTGTTATTTCTCTTGTATTCCTCCCTTATGGCAGGACAATTCTTAGTAATGTGTCCCATCTTATCACAATGATAACATTTATAGGAGGAGAAATCTTTTCCCTTTCTTTGACCCTTATGATATTTTTGTAATCTCTTTGGAGAGTGAGATTCTTTATGAAAGTGGGTCACCTTTTGAAAATGAGACTTTTTCTTTCCACCCTTAGCATGAGAAACTAGGGCTTCGTCTTGATCTCTTAATAGGACGACTTCTTGGTTGGCCACTCTTGCTTTTTCTTGAACACATTCTTCCCACAAACTGTCAAATTGTAGTTTCTCTCTTCTTGCACAAACAGTTTGGATGAAGGCATCCCAAGGTCTTATGAGACCATTAATAGTTGTCATTATGAGTTCATCTTCATCTAAGTTGTCTCCAATTGTTTCTAACTGTTCCTTGAATTGAGAAACCCTAGAGAAATAGTCTTCAACTGTTTCTCCTTTCTGCATCTTTGTATTCTTGAGTTGGGTTCTTAGATTCATCTTCCGGTTGATGTTCTTTCCTTCATACATTTTGGTTAGGGCATCAAACATATCTTTTGGAGTATTCTTAGAAGCCACTTAATGGATCAAGTGGTCTTTAATGGAATCTGCAATTATTCTTTTGGCCCTAATCATATCCTTCTTGTACTTCTCATTTTCTGCTTCTTCTTCGGGTTACGGTACATTTTCTTCTATGAATTTTGCAAGGTCATTCTCTTCAAGAATGAGTCCAATTCTGTACATCCGGGCACAAAAATTTTCCACACCTTCTAAGTTGTCAATTGTTAGAATATAGAAGATGGTGTGCTCGTTTTACCATTGACGATACCCTCGTCACCCAACCATAGGCCGAAGCCACCCTCCGAGCACCTTAACCTTGACTGAGAATTACTCCGGAAGCAAACCCTAGGCTAGATAGCCAAACAAAGGGTAGCGCACCATTCCCCAAGGATAGCGCATCACAAAGAGCTGATCAGATAGTCCAAACCCTAGCCAAGAGATAGTCCAAGCTTATACTGAAAACTAGCTGCTGCTGCAGCTGCAGCTGCAACTCTCCTCCACATGTGCGCACCAAACTGGGAACTGTAGTGCGCACCAAACTGGAAACTGCAGTTCTGAGATATGTCAAAATGAGAACTGGCGCCTTGTATTTATAGTGGTTTTGCCAGTTTTGCTGGGGCCGACTTCTCCTTCTGGATATGTGTCTGTTCAGTATATTATTATTATTTCTGGCCGACTTCTTCTCTTGGAGGCTAATAACCTAATATAAATTATCTTCTTGAGCCGACAAGACTTCTAGGGTTATTAGCCAACTCATTAGGGTTTCTCTTGCTTCCCGGAGTCT
>JASDQU011101519.1:0-30729 GCA_032191745.1 Picea mariana
AAAAAAAAAACGTTTTAGATCATACCTGGAAATCTTGATCTCTTCGCTGGCGCTAATGGAAGCAAAATCCTTGGCTTTCTCCTCCTTGGATGGATGCACAATGGTTTTCCTTACACCTCTCTTGCTCTCTCACACTTCACAAGTGAAATAGAAAACAAAAAAAGGTACCCGCGGGCTTTAAAACCCCTCACGCGATTTAATTTTGGCAAAAAAAATGAGCAGGCCGAAACTTTCCATCGACCCGCGGGTTAATGAGAAAGTTTCGCGGGTTATTCAATGTGTCGCGACACTTTCAATGCGTCGGAAGTTTCGCGAAATTTTAAGCCGAATATTTCGGCACCCTGAAAATTTCGGAAAATGTCGCGAAATTTCCGTTATTTCGCCGACATTTACAGCAGTGATTTAAATAATATTCAAGTCATTATAGGATTCCTGCATCTATGGTTTATGTACTTATTTCTCTCTTCAAAGTTCTCTTGTGTTCTTGATTTCTTTGTGTTTTGTTTCTTTTTGTTATGTGGTACCAAAGCCACAGTGATGAGAAGTTGAAGCAAGTGAATGCCTGGTGACTGAATATATCAATGATGAATGAGGTATTGCTGTTTGATAAACACCAAGAAACTGAAAGGCTTTTGGGGAAAGATATCCAAGTATATTTTGTTTGTGGTTTTTTAAGCCAAGTTTTTTTTTTTTTCGTAAAAGAGAGAAATACTAGGGCTCTTTTTTGGTTTTAAAAGACAGGCTAGGTTATTTTTCTCCGATTTAAAGCTTGGTTTGTTTTTTTGGAAAAATTAAAATAGTTTTCAGAAAATTAAAAAAAAAGAAAAAAGATTGAGAAAATAATTGATCTTTTTAAAAGGCAAATTGATTATTGTGGGGCTACTGTACAGATTGGCCGGACAGTTTACAGCTGCTGTATGTCATACGGAATGCCGCCAGAGACTGTACAACAACTGCTGTAGAGATTGGCAACAAGTCTGTACATTAGCTGCTGTACAAATCAGCAACAAGTCTACACATTAGTGCACGATCACCTGGCAGATTTGACAGTCGTAGAACTTGTACAGATGTACATCACTTGTGGATGGAAAATTCGACTGTACAAATGCCCAGCAACAGAACTGGAGGGATGTACAGCCTGTACAGATGCTCAACAGCAGAAATTCACTGGTTTTGTAGTGAATTCGATCAAATAAAAGTCTGATTTAGTTAGTATCACCGTAATTTTGTAAATCCAATGAGTAATTAGCTGGAATTTGAGAAATTGGACAGGTAATTCTTTGTTCGTGTCTGTAATTTGTTGGGTTGGGGAAGAAAGAACAGAAATTTGTCCAGTTTAGCAAGTATTTGGCAGATCTGCAATACATCTGTGCATTTCTCAGCAGATTTATCATTTTTCCAGCAAGATTTCTTTTGATTTTCTCCATAATCTTCTGTTTGGGGGAAGAAAAATGTGGTTTTCTTGGCTGTGAGTCTCTATTTTCAGTTACAGCTTTGATTTTCAGCAACATTTAGGCTGAAATTTTTGTGCTCTAATGACTACTTTGTCTAACATTATATTGGAGGGTACCAGAAATTATTTGGTAAGAATTATAATACATGGAAACAATGGATGTTGGCCATCTTTGAGTACAAGTGTTTGGATCAACTTGTGATGGGCAAGGAAACATGACCAACAACAACTGTAAATGATCAAACCAAGTTTGCTGAGCGGAATAGAGAAGCTATGATGTTGATAAAGCTTTTAGTGAGCAGTGAAATACTTCCAAAAGTGTAGACTTGGCGTGATGCTGCAGTGATTTTGAAGCGACTGAAGGATTTACATGAAAATTCAGATAAAGGTAGAGCCTACTTCCCTAAAAATTTACTGTTTTTAAGCAAAATGGATGAAAGTGAGTCTTTACAAGATCATTTGCCGAAGATAAAAAACCTTAGAAAACAGATGAATGCCATTGGGCGAAAGATGGAAGAAAAAGACATGGTGGTAATTACTCTCAAGAGTTTACCAGTGTCATTTGAGCATTTTATTGAAACCCTAAACATTACTTCGATTGATGTTGACATGAAATTTGAGGATTTGGGCACCCAGCTCTTGCAATGACATAGGTGGAAAAATAGTTTGGAAGTACCAGCAGGAATGAGGATTCAGTAATGGCTTTGGTAGCCAACTTCAAGGGTAAAGGCAAGCTTGCTAAGAAGAATGAAGGAAAAAATAATGAAGGAAGTAGTAGGGAAAATGATTCAGGTAATCAATTTTTTTTTTCAAATATTATTATTGTGGAAAGCCAGGCCATAGAAAGAAGATTGTCAAAAACAATGATAAGATGAGAAACATAACCGAGGGCCAAAGAAGCAGCTAGTGTTGCAGAACATAAGGAATTGGAGGATCTCTTTGTGTTCATGGCATGGGATAAAGCAAACAATGTGAAAACATCTGCATGGTATATAAATTCCGGGGCATCTCATTATTTTACCCATGGGAGAGATTGGTACATTAATTATTCTACCAATGAATCTTCTAATAATTATGTCGTGTTTGTGGTAGGGAGAAATACAGGGTTGAAGGCAAAGACAATGTGCAGATAACTATATTGGGTAAAAGCTGGTATTATGTTCACTATGTTCCAGGAATGGATAAGAATCTACATTCTGTTAGTGAAATTGTGAAGCACAACCCCCACTTACATGTGATTTTTTGCAATCACAAATGCTACTTTGTGGATAAGGTCAGTGAGAAGACACTCGCTCTTGGTATCAAAGAGCATGGGTTTTTTAGGCTAGTTGATGCAATGGAGGCGATGGAGTACACCTTGATGGCTAAGAGTGGTCAAAATAGCAGCGAGCTTTGGCATCAAAGGTATTGACATTCGAA
This sequence comes from Picea mariana, assembly GCA_032191745.1. Taxonomy (NCBI): domain Eukaryota; kingdom Viridiplantae; phylum Streptophyta; class Pinopsida; order Pinales; family Pinaceae; genus Picea; species Picea mariana. The sequence continues at coordinate 2,873 of JASDQU011101519.1, forward strand.
TTTGAGATCTATTTCTTTTTTCGGCTTAAGAAGGTTGGATTGATGGCCTCCCAGATATAGAAAATCAGCGAGGAGTTTGTGGAGCATGTCAAGTTTGTAAGCACCATAGAACTCTGTTTGAAGAAGGGCAAGCTTGGAGAGTGAAGGAAGTTCTTCAATTGATCCGTGTTGACATTTGTGGGCGAATGAAGGTAGCGTTATTCTTGGGTGCCAAGCATTTTCTATTGTTTGTAGATGGCATTTCTAGGAAGACGTGGGTGTATTTTTTGAAGTTTAAATTAGATGTATTCAATGGGTTCAAGAAGTTCAAGGCTTTGGTAGAAAACCAATCTGGGAAGAGCATTAAAGTTCTCAGATCAGATAATGAAGGAGAGTTTTACTCTTAAGGATTTTCTTGATTTCTATACTCAAGTAGGCAGTCAAAGATAGTACACCACACCTTATCCTCCACAACAAAATGGAGTGTTAGAGAGGAGTAATAGTACTAATTTCACTTTGACTTTGTCTCAAGTGAAATTTAGTCATTTTGGCCTAAAAGTGTATTAATTCACAAAGGGGTGAATTAGAGACATAAAGTTGACTTAGGAAACTTAACCCAAAGTGGGTTTGTGATTTAAATATTTATGGGGAGATCTCAACCATCAATTAGATGGGGGATGAGATGATCTCCACTGTTCATACTCTAGGTTTCCTTTTGGATGTCAAAGAGGGGCGCAAAGGGTGAAGGAGGGTGCATTGTTCATTCACTCATTTGTTCATTGTGAGAGGAGCTCTTGGAGGATGAGCATGAGGTCAACTTTGTGAGGATGCTTGAGCTTGGGTGCTAGCTTTCATGGAGGGATGCTACTAGCTACTTGCTTGTTTTATTTACTAGAGAGGTTCTACTTCTGAGGAGGGCACATTGCCAGATTGGGGCGCATCAATTGTTGAGGGACTTCTAGCCATCGGATTGCAGTGAGATCAGTTGCAGAGGAAAGCCATTTAGCAAAGCTTCATTACTGTGGAGGGGTTTCCATATTTGAGCTCACAGTTTGCAGTTGGAGAAGAGCAGTGGATTCGACAGCTTGTATGTGGGGCGCACCATTCTGGGGCACACTTGGAGGATTTGGGCTTGTATAACAACTCAAATCGAGTTGCTATTGTATCAGGTTCCATCATTTATTGTACTTGTTGTATTCCTTCTTTTGCTTTCCTCATATATACATACATATTCCAAACTGGTTTTCTTCGGGGGGTTTTTATCCAGGGTCATGTTGACCAAAAATACCTGTGTACACAAATGCATTGATTAGTCTCTTAGATTTCTTTATTTTCAGCTGTAAAGATCTATAGGTGTGTTGTATTTATTTTGGTATGCATGTGCTAACATCTGGACACTAAAACTACATGCTAGAGCACCCAAAATCGCAAGTATAACCGTAACAAATCAACAAGAAACATTTGGACTGTTGGCTGTTATAAAACAACAGAAAATACTTTACCTGGTAGTTGAAACTTAGAGCCTAACTGTGGTCAAAGACAAACCCAGTAGGCAAGTTGATAGGACCTGTAAAATCTTCATGGTATCAGAGCGTTGGTGGCTGAAATTTTGAGCAATTGGGACATCATTTTGTTGGCCGTCATACACATCTTCTGGGCAGATTTTTGAGGACAGCCATTGACTCATTCAGTGGTTGTTAGAGGGCAGAATTTTGCAGAGGATAGTTGGGTAGTTTTGACACTTGTCATCAGTCTCTTTTCACATCTACGTAATAGGAGTGAGGCTGATTTGACGTGACCTCTTTTCACAACTATTTTGTTAGGAGTGAGGTCAGATTACACTTGTCTCTTTTCACACCTGTGTTGACAGGAGTGAGACAGTGTTTTCCTTGGCAGTGTGAGCATCAGTTGGGGTTTGCAGATTGGCAGAGATGTCTGCATCTCAGATGCGAGTTGAGGACAGGCTAGCAGGGGCTAGCAATTGGTCGCCTTGGAAGGCGAGGATGATCTTCATCTTAGAGGACCTCGAGCTATGGGACATAGTCGAGGTAGCTGTTCCCCCCATTCCGGTCACTGCTCTCGTCTTGGTGGCATAGTTCAGGAAAAGGAACAACAAGGCGAAGAGGACTATTTGTGACGCAGTCCGTGATCATATCATACCCCATTTGACGGGGAAGGCTTGTGCATACGAGATGTGGGCATCTCTATGCAAGTTGTATGAGAGCTCCAATGAGAACCAGAAGATGGTTCTTCATGACCGACTCAGGGGCATTCGCATGCTCAAGGATGAGTTGGTAACTTCATTCCTTGGTCGCTTCACTCAGATCAGAGATGAGCTTGGAGCCGTCGGTGAGGTTGTTGACCCTAACTCTTTGGTGAGGCAAGCTATGAATAACTTCACCAAACCATGGGGTCCATTTGTACGTGGCATAGTTGCTAGGGAGGTCATGCCTACATGGGAGAGGATGTGGGATGACTTCGTTTCGAAGGAGACTAGGTTAGCAGCTGAGGCCTCTGGACAGCGGCAACAGATTGGTCAGGGTGAAGAGGATCTTGCTCTTTGGTCAAAGGGCAAGAAGAAGGTCGACCGTGGGGGTCGGTAGGGTCCCAAGTTTGGGGCCCCACCACAAAGGAGTGGAGGAGGAGAGAGAAGCAGTGGTCAGGGCAGTGGTCAGAAAAGAGATATGAGCAAAGTGAAGTGCTTTGCTTGTAAGAAGTTTGGGCACTATGCTGGACAGTGCCCGAACAGGAAGAAAAAGAAGGGTGGTACCGCAGCTACAACAGAGGAGATAGACTTTTAGACACAGTTTCAGAGAGAGTGTGCTTTCCTCATATGTTGCACTTCAGTTGAGACGACAGCTAGTATCTGGTATATTGATAGTGGGGCTTCGAGCCATATGACTGGGATTCGAGAGCACTTTTCTGATCTGAGAGACACCAAGGTCAGGATTGAGATTTCTCTTGGAGATGACAGAGTTGTCAGAGTTGCAGGGGTTGGCACAGTTGCCTTTCAGAGAGATGGCATGCCACCCATATCGTTCACAGATGTTCTTTATGTCCCTGGCATGAAAAGAATTTGATTTCAGTTTCCAGTTCCACCCTCCAGGATAGAGGTCTTGAGGTGACAATCAAAGGCACCGAGGTACTAATTCATCCTCAGGGGTCTTCACTAGCCTCAGGATAGGTGATTGGAGTGAGAGAGGGGAAACTGTTCAGATTGCTTTTTTAGCCACTACATGCATTGGCAGCGAGTAGCGACAACATACAGTTATGTGAATTATGGCATCACAGGATGGCCCACCTACATCATGGGGCTCTTGGAGGACCGAGAGAGGTTGTGACCGGAGTGCCATAGATCAGCATAGAGCATCAAGATATTTGCAGAGGGTGTGCGCTTGGCAAATTTGCCAAGGTATCGTTCCCCAACAGTGACACTAGGTCAGCTGGGATACTGGATTTAGTACACACGGACGTGTGTGGGCCCATGACTCAGAGGTCCTTGAGTGGTTGTGAGTACTATCTCACATTTATTGATGACTACTTGAGGAAGACTTGGATCTATTTCCTGAAGCCCAAGAGTGAGGTCTTCACACGGTTCTAAGAGTTTAGAGCTCTTGTGGAGAACTAATCAGGAAAGAGGATCAAAGTCTTGCGGTTGGATAACGGGGGAGAGTATTCCTCGAGATAGTTTGTAGACTTCTGTGCACAACATGGCATCAGGAGACAGATGACCGTACCTTACAACCCCCAGTAGAAGGGGGTTGCCGAGAGGAAGAACCAGGCCATTACCGGTGCAGTGAGATCCATGCTGCATGATTAGAGTTTTCCTTTGTACTTGTGGGAAGAGGCATGTGCTACTGCAGTTTACCTGTAGAACAGGAGCCCCCATAGGATTTTGGGGAAGATGACTCCTGAGGAGGCCTTCACTGATAGGAGGCTCGATGTCGAGCACATTAGGATATTTGGGTGCTTGACTTTCTCTCATGTCCCCTCGGAGAGGAGGACAAAGCTAGACCCCACAACCCAGTAGGGGATTCTAGTTGGATACTCAGAGGTGTCGAAAGCCTATCGCATCTACATTCCGCCACTTAGGAGAGTGGTGGTGAGCAGAGATGTCAGATTTGAGGAGGATAGGGCTTTTGCGAGATCTCTTGAATCGAGAGTTGGATTTGAGGATGATGCAGAGTTGCCGGTTGCAGTCTCAGAGGGAGCACAACCTCAGATTTCAAGTACACCAGTATCAGGGGTGACAGGGTCACCATGCACAACTTCAGGGTCACAGTCAGAGGAGTTTCAGTCAGATGGGGCACAGACTTTAGAGGGAGCACAAACTTCAGGATCTTAGAGTGTTGAGACGAGTCCCTGTGGCAGTCACTCTTGGGTAGAGTGACCTTACTTCTCCATTGACCACTTCAGGGAAGAGGAGACCTAGATGGTTTCAGGAGACCCTGAAGGAGGCCAAGGAGAATGTAGGGGAGCCCAATAGCCAGATTAGAGAGAGCAGGCCACCAGTCAGATTGGGAGCATATTTGGCACTAGTGACGAGTATCAGGGATACAGAGCCACAGACGTTTGCGCAGGCAGTGGACCATCAGGTCTGGAGAGAGGCCATGGTCGAGGAGTATGACTCCATTGTGCACAATGATGTTTGGGATGTGGTTTCGAGGCCAATGGGGAAGTCAGTTGTGACTTCCAGGTGGTTGTACAAGACCAAGATTGCTGCAAATGGCAACGTGGAGAAACACAAGGCCTGTTTTGTGGCACGAGGCTTCTCTCAGATTGAGGGAGTTGATTATGATGAGACTTTCGCACCAGTTGCGAGATACACTTCTATCAGGACTATCATTGCCATAGCAGCAGAGATGGGTTGGCGCATTCATCAGATGGATGTGAAAACCACATTTTTGAATGGCTTTATTGAGGAGGAGGTGTACATAGAGCAGCCACAGGGTTTTGAGGTGAATGACAGGAAGACTCACGTGTGTCTTCTGAGGAAGGCACTATATGGTCTAAAGCAAGCTCCCCGAGCTTGGTATTCACGCATTGATACTTATTTGCTTCAGATGGGCTTCAAGAAGAGCGATGCTGATCCAAACCTCTATTTCATCATTAGGGGTGAGGACACGCTCATTCTCATTTTGTATGTGGATGATTTATTCATCACTGGAGCCGAGGATCTCATAGCTGAGTGCAAGCTGGAACTTGCATCAGAGTTTGAGATGAGTGATATCGGATTGATGCACTACTTTCTGGGTATGGAGGTATGGCAGGAGGAGGGTCACATATTTCTTGAGCAGGGGAAGTATGCTGCAGATATTTTGAGCAGGTTTTAGATGGAGGACTGCAGACCCATGTCTACAACTATGATCACCACCTGGAAGAAGCTTAGTGCTTTAGATAGCTAGTTGGCGGATGCCACAGTATATAGGCAGTTGATCGGTTCGTTCATGTATCGGGTTAACACCAGACCAAATATTTGTTTTGCCGTGAACACTCTCAGTGAGTACATGGTTGAGCCGAGGAGTGTTCACATGGTTGGGGCAAAAACACGTCTTGAGATATGTTGCTGGGACAGTGGACTATGGCCTAGACAATGTCAGGGGAGATGGAGTCAGTTTGGTTGGCTACATAGATTCAGACTGGGGAGGATGTGCTGCTGACAGGAAAAGCACCTCAGGGTGCTGCTTTAGTTTGGGGTCAGGACTTGTTTCCTGGCTCAGCTAGAAGCAGAAGTCAGTTGCTTTGAGTTCGGCCGAGGCAGAGTATATGGCGTCCAGTCAGGCCAATTGCGAGGCCATTTGGCTTCGTAAGATGCTGGTTGGTTTATTTGGTCAGGAGATGTCACTGACTGTCATTCACTGTGATAATAAGAGTTGCATAAAACTCTGTGAGAATCCAGTGTTTCATGACCGGTCGAAGCATATTGAGATCAGGTACCACTTCATTCGTGACTGGGTTCAAAGAGGGGCAGTTCAGTTGCAATATGTATCTACAGATGACCAGGTTGCATATATTCTCACCAAGGCCCTGCCACGGGGCAAGCATGTCTATTTCAGAGACAAGATGGGCTTGGTGAGGAACACCTTCCTCGGTAAGAGGGAGTGTGGAGTTTTGTACCTTGGGAGGTGTTCCCCATGTGCTTATGACCTCCTTAGCACATGAGGGAAGGACATTACACTTTGTACCTTGTACTTTTGTCTAATTTTACTTTGACTTTGTCTAAAGTGAAATTTAGTCATTTTGGCCTAAAAGTGACTATTAATTCACAAAGGGGTGAATTAGAGACATAAAGTTGACTTAGGAAACTTAACCCAAAGTGGGTTTGTGATTTAGATATTTATGGGGAGATTTCAACCATCGATTAGATGGGAGATGAGATGATCTCCACCGTTCATACTCTAGGTTTCCTTTTGGATGTCAAAGAGGGGCGCAAAGGGTGAAGGAGGGCGCATTGTTCATTCACTCATTTGTTCATTGTGAGAGGAGCTCTTGGAGGATGAGCATGAGGTCAGTTTTGTGAGGATGCTTGAGCTTGGACGCTAGCTTTCATGGAGGGAGGCTACTAGCTACTTGCTTCGTTTATTTACTGGAGAGGTTCTACTTCTGAGTAGGGCACATTGGCAGATTGGGGCGCATCAGTTGTTGAGGGACTTCTAGCCATCAGATTGCAGTGAGATCAATTGCAGAGGAAAGCCATTCAGCAGAGCTTCATTACTGTGGAGGGGTTTCCAGATCTGAGCTCACAGTTTGCAGTTGGAGCAGATTCAATGGATTCGGCAACTTGTATGTGGGGCACACCATTCTGGGGCGCACTTGGAGGTTTTGGGCTTGTATATCAATTAGATCGAGTTGCTATTGTATCAGGTTCCATCATTTATTGTACTTGCCTTATTCCTTCTTCTGCTTTCCTCATATATACATACATATTCCAAACTGGTTTTCCTCGGGGGAGTTTTATCCAGGGTCATGTTGACCAAAAATACCTGTGTACACAAATGCATTGATTAGTCTCTTAGATCTCTTTATTTTCAGCTGTAAAGATCTATATGTGTGTTGTATTTATTTTGGTATGCATGTGCTAACATCTGGACACTAAAACTAACTGCTAGAGCACCCAAAATCGCAAGTATAACCGTAACAAATCAGCAAGAAACATTTGGACTGTTGGCTGTTATAAAACAGCAGAAAATACTTTACCTGGCAACTGAAACCTAGAGCCTAACTGTGGTCAAAAACAGACCCAGTAGGCAAGCTGATAGGACCTGTAAAATCTTCATGGTATCGGAGCATTGGTGGCTGAAATTTTGAGCAGTTGGGACAGCATTTTGTTGGCTGTCATACACATCTTCTAGGCAGATTTTTGAGGACAGCCATTGACTCATTGAGGGCAGATTGAGAATAATGATAGTGATGGTTGTTCATAAAGCACCCATCTTAATCTTATGTTGTGATGATTGTTAGTCAGGTACCTATCTAAATCTTATATTGAAAGGCACTGTTATGTGCATGAAAAATTCACCTGGATCTACTATCAAATGTCATGTTTAACAAGTTTGCTGAGTTGAGAAATTGAGGAATGCGTTTTCATGTATGACTCGTGAGAACAGTTCTTTTATTGACTTGGTAGAGATTGTTGATGACTTGTTCCATAAATGCACGTTTATGGCTATTTAAAGTTAATGGGATGTACTTCTTGGGCCATTGTTCCCATCTCTGATGTAGATCCTACTCAAGGATATGTGTATCCTAAGTGATTCAAACAGAATTCAGTGGCTCTGTATCTAGGGCTAGCAATCTGCAAATTTGGTAGCTCTAAAAGGTTCCACCAATGGATTTCACCCAACATGCACTTAAACTTATCAGAAAAGGAGAAACTTCTTAAGAAACCCTTAAAACAGATAATTGAACAATAATAAAAATATGTATCACTTGGAAATTAGGAGAACTATTTTTCAAAATGGCATTGTGCCAATTTCCTAGTTCCAGATATTACCTTCTATATTTATATGTGTAAACAATTGACTAACTAAATATAAAATGCATAATTATGCATATGTTTTGAAGAATTTTTTTGTATGCTGGCTATGTCACTCTTTCCTTTCTCTTCTCTTTGCATTTATACTAGGTTTGTGAATTGCAGGCATCATGTTTATGAAAAACCGGGAGGTCCTAAGTCAATTGAACTTAAGGAAGTTGGTCCACGTTTTGAATTGCGACTCTATCAGGTTAGATAATTTTTCTCACAGCTGCTTTCCCAGTGGCTTATGCTCTTAATTTTAAATTCATTTCTTTCACATGAGAGACACATACACATCATTATTTATTATAGTGGCAGAGAGTGCAATTCTGTGGAACAACAGTGAAGGTATCCCCTATGGGACAAAGAAGCAGTCTTTGTAGATAAAAAGGCCATGAACTTGTGATCTTTGACCTAAATGTCAACTCAAAACAGGATACATTTATAATCTCTTGAACAGAACTACTGAGGATGTAGAGTAGTTGCTACTGTACTTCAACATTGCCTAAACTTTCTTTTAAAAATAAAGTAAATAGCAGTCGCCTTTTTCAACCTGATTTGATAGTTAGGGGAAGATATATTTTCATTATTTAAGCTATTCTTGAGGCAATGATCCCTACCAAGTTTGACTTCTGTTAGGCTTATGCAGTTGTAGCTATTTCGCTCAGAGCATTCATTATGATAAGTTTTTACTATATAGCTGATCACAAGTTAGGGCAAGAAGATGAATGGGTTTTATATTTAATATGTTTTCCATTAGAACGTTTTCAGTTTTTGTGAACAAAAGAAAATATTCCTTCCCTCTTTGTTGTTCACCCAGATGTGAGCTTTTATGGCGTTCTTTTAGCTGCATATCTACAGTTTTACATTTCTTCAAATCCTTCTTTGTTACAGTTCTTCTTGGCATGGAAGGTTATGAGAATAAACAAAAATCTCCTTTCCCATTGTGCAATATTTGACTGTTAAAAGTGAGATAGCAGATCTTTCTAAAATATTTTCTAGTTCTTTCAGGTCGACATCTTGTTGGACATCCAGGTCTCCTATAAGACTTACTGTGGTAGAATAAAACCTTCATTATTGTAATGGATTTTTTGTTTGTAATTTTGTAAAATTTCTTTGCACTCATTAAAAGTAGGTTGAGCTTGTTGTCAATGTACTTACATGGAAGTTGATTCCTACAATGGAAAAAACCCAAGCCCCACAATATACCTAAGATATTAATAGAGATTTCATTGTAGGTAAAACTCAATCATCCATATTAGATTATTGTGGGGGTTTATTACATATCTTGGCTCAAGCTCTATTTATATACCTTGGCACCCCAGGGTTTTAACTTTTAGCCAATAGGAAGTAAAGTATGCAAATGGCAGTCTCATTAATTATTGATCGTACAATTCATAGCAGCAAAACCAAAGATGTAACAGAAAAAACATAACTCATACACATAATAGGCACATCGATTATTTTTTTGTATGAAAAAATAATCAGTCATCTCATGATGCCTTTCACATGAATGGTAGTGAATGACACTACTACTCTAAAACAAATTTGGCGCACACAAACATCTTTAGAACACAATATGTATCACATGAAACTAAACCATCCAGCAATCTAATTAATACCCAAGCACTGGTATTGACTTCCCAACCAATTGAACTGTTGGAATCTGAATTAACTACTTGCTGGTTGCCTACAAAAAAACACCACATATATTTACATTGTTTTTTTGAGTACAATACATAAGCTATTGGCTTATCTCTTCCTACAAGGTGCATTGTATTCTCCAGTGGTGGAAAATGGTTGATAATGGCTAGTTATTCTTGTATATCTGATGGCGCATGCTCAATTGTCTTGCTCAAGGCTTTCTAAAAGTTCTGTAGGTTCATTACCCACACCAACCAATCTCAATTGTCCATTTGTTGGCTCCAACCAATGAATCATCCTTTTGGTGCACATGCTAACACGTTATTCATCCTTGCAAGTACTCTGCATTTTTTGTCTTTGAAGACAAAGTCTATTATGCATATTTACCTTTTTCTCCTAACATAACAGTAAGACAATTCCTCTTAATAGAGTGATGAGGCTATAGTTTGACCAATTCCATTTAGCAGCTATGGGATGGACAACTTTTGATGGTTATCGGATGAGGACTTGATAATATCTAGAGTTTAATCCCTATGCATCGCCCACCATCCAATGGGTTCTTCGCGGGGAATAGTTAATCTATGCTCCATATTTTACAATCAAGCACAACTTCTCTATTCGTGGATTCCATTGCCCTTTTTTCAATCACAACTTTTGTGTAAGAGTAAAGGCGACCACCATGCCAAAATATTCAGGAGCCTCTGAAATAATTTTTGATATGGAATCATACTCGTTGGGATTTATCCTAGAGTTTGTGTAAGTTGATAACTTGTAAAACAAGCTAAACAAGATTTCTAAGTGTAGAAGCAAAGGTATGAATAGATGTGTGCCTAATCAATGTATTTTTGATGAATTAGTACATGAGAGACATTGAGGCACATCTATACATGTATACTTTTCAGAGCTTGACATTTTTTTAAACCTAATATGTATGTGTGCTTATGTAGGCATTCGACATTGGATGCATTTGTTTAACATTGCATGCTAGTGTTATAGAAAAACATAACTAATCCTATATGAAATTCTCAACTTAATTGTCTCCTATTGATATGGACATAAAACATGTCTTTAAATATAGGACAATGACTTTGATTTGTTCCCTTGAGGATGATTCTATGCTATGTAAAACCATAGTGGTCATAGTTGTTAGTTTTTCATCGCATTTAGGCTAAATATGAAGTTCACTTCATTTTAAGAATTAACCATAACCATAAATGCTGCAGCAACCAAGATCACATGAAGAAGCACCATGCACAAGAACACAAGATATATCCTGGGAAACCCTTCTCAAACAAGGGAGAAAAACCCAGCCAAATCCTTTGCTATACTCTTCAAGAGAAAGACCTTTTCACCACCAAGAATATCCTAGCACACAAGAGGGTGCACAAAACCTAGAAACCCTAGCGCCCAAGAGAGGTGTGCAACTTTTACCAAGAAGTGTACTTGCTGAAATTTCCAAAACTTACAAGTGAGTGTGTGTCTACAAATGAAAGATTTCATCTTACTTATATTAGACTTATCCTATCAACTGAAGTGTCTATTGGCACAATAGGGCCGACCTCACTTAGACATATTAATTGTTTGTTATTATAATAATTAATATTAATATTACTATTACTATTACTATTAATTATCTTTTACAGTTTATCTTTAGACACAATAAGATAGGGCCGACCTGTACCCTTTACACAATAACTAGGGTTACAGGTAGGTCTGACTCTTGAACAATATATTATAGTTTTTAGATGTTAAATGCTGATAATATCAAATACATATACGTAATTTATTAAGGATGCAAACTTAACAATTAAACAGCAAGCATAGCCAATAAAGGAACTGTAGCTAAGAAACTCTAGCAGACGCAGAAATCTAAATGAAGCAAAGTTTCTGGACATTTCAGAAGAATAATGATTGGAAGAGGTTACTGAGTAGAACATAATACAGGGTTGTCAAGCCTAATCAGGTGGATTCTCAAGTTGGTACCAGTCTCATCTTCTCAAGTGACACAGCTTTGAAGGAACCCTTCTAAAGGTCCAAATTTATCAACAGAACAAAATTTGAAGGAGCCCAATTCCCTTCATAAACTGTAATCAGCAGAACAAAAGCTCATTCCTTCTTAAAAACACTCGCTCATTTCAGACCTTGGGACTCATTGTGTTCCAGTTCTGTGAATTTTCAAACTAATATGAAATATTGTTAGATTTAGGGAAAAATAGAGAAAACAGTAATACTTTTTCAATTCTGTTCACTAGTATAAATTTAGATCAGCACATTAAACAAAGACATAAACAGATCTGAATATATAAAATTAAATTCTGAACATAAACAAAATTTCTGAGTGCAGAAAATAAACCTTAGCTTACCTCTTAGCCAATGAAGAATGTACCTGTCACATGTGTGGATGTTGTCCTCTTTAATATGCTCAGAAAATCAGCTTAAAGTTCATGGATCAAACCTCTAGGGTTTTGATCTCTATCATGAGGATTGGTAGACAGTTTTGTCAAGGAGAGGACGACAAGCAAGGTTGGTGTAAACACTTAACTACTGTCCAAATCTGAGACTGTAATACCCTACAGCAATCACAACCTTCAAGCTAGAGAAGGTACCAGCAAAAGGGACAGCAAACCCTTCAAGAGGAAGGCACCAGCAAATGGGACATCAAAGAAGATAAACACCCAAAGTAAACAAACCAAAACTGGACTGTAATACAAGCCCTTCAAACCAAGAAGGTACCAGCCAATAGGACAGAAAGAGAGAAACCCTACAGGCAGCAAAAGCACCAGCAAGAGGGAAAAAACACCCACAGATGGTGACAGTAAAGAGGAGGTCATGGTGCCCTTAGCAACATACAGTAGCAGCAGAAATAAGAGGAAGAGGGGGCCAGCACACCCCTACAATACACAGCAGCAACACACGGTGGGGGAAAAAGGGGCCGCGGCACCTACAGCAGCAAGAAAGTGGTCCGCGGCTCCTCAAAACAAACAAGGGACAGTCCGTGGCTCTTTTAGGCAAGCAAGAGAAGGTCCAAGGTGGAGTCCACGGCAGCCACAGCAAACAAGTCTAGCAAGGGGAGGTCTGGCACCTCTACACCAGCAGGCAAAACAGATGAAGCTCCCAGCCAATAAGTGTCCAAACAAAAAATGCCTCAGATCTGAAAAAGAATAACCCTTAGAAAAGCGGTACCATCACCAAAGAAAGACGACCTGAGGTAGCTGCAGCAATAGTGAGAATAGAGGAATGAAGAGAGAGTGTGAATGTAAAAATAAGAGGGGGAGGGTTCCTTATATAGTTTATGAAGAAGGGTTAGGGATAAAATAAAATAATTAAATAATGACAATTTAATTAATTTAAATATTAATTAAATGTCAAATAAGTCAAAGTAACTTATAAAAACCCAACACCACATAAAACAAGAAGGTAAACAAAACAACAAGCAAGGGGGAACTTTAAGACAAAGTCAAGGGGGTCCTCAATGACAAAACATGTCCACATAAGTCTCATAATGGCTTGTAAACTTTTATCATCACTGCATAAGAGGGTACATCAACAATGTGGTCATGTCCATCTTCTTAGCTACTTCTAGGTCTCATGGACCATCTCGGGAGAGAGGAAGAGGACCACACATCATCACATCTTGGTATTTAACCAAGATCTACCTAGTCCAAGACCATGTTTCCCGAGAACACATCTGGGAGCCCTAGAACACATCTAGGGTCTTATCCACCAAGGTACAAGACCAAGGATCAACTCATGCGTTAAGCAAGGGTTCCTTGGAACACTTCCATGGGCCCTAGAACACATCTAGGGACTTCCATCAACCACCAAGGAACACATTCAAGGAGCAATCCAAGCACCGGGCAAGGATTCCCTGGAACACATCCAGGGGCCCTAGAACACATCTAGGGACTTACTGCTTGGTCAAAGACCAAGAACCCTAGTCATGTGTTGGGGGCCCTCACTAGGGTCTTTTGCCATGGCTCTCACTGCTTGGTCCCAAACCAAGAAACCCCAGGAGTGCACTGGGGGCCCTAGTCCTCAGCTAGGGTCTTATGCCATCCTCCTGGAGAATGGCTCTTGCAGCTGCACTAATTTCAACAAATATGAAATGATTGTTAAAAATTTGTCAGAGCAATCCTATTTTTAACTACAAAGAAGTGTATTAAATATATTTAATTTTCCTTTTTTGCATGCTGGTGTCCGACACATTGGGACACTACTAGGGCACATGGCAGACATGTGTCCTAGCCTGTCACATACCCAACATGCGGGATATGGACATGCAGGCTCGGGGGGGCGAGTCCCGTTTCTTGAGTGGTTGCATTCAGTGAAGAAGAGAAATGCAGCAAGAAAAAACTTAGGAAAAATGATTTTGTCAGATGGTTTCTGGGATTTTATAGACAGCTGGTGAGTCAAACTCGGGTTGACTGAGTTTGACTGGCAAACACTGGTGACTCAAACTAGGTTGACCAAAGTCAAACTTAGTTGACTAGTGTAAGTCAGGTGACCAGAGTTAATTTCAGTTGACCCGAGCCAAACTCTGCCAAAGTTTTAAACCTGGTTGTTTTGGGTCCTAGCCGAGTCATACTTGTGACACTGGTAACATTGCTCAAACCTTGTACTACTGGTTTCATTAGCTAAAGAGGCTATATACTTGATGATCTGGTATATGTTCACCCAAGTTAAATTTTACAAAGCCAGGATAATGCCAATAGTGGTCAAATGATTCAGAGATGGAGCATGATAATGATGCATGTCTAGTAGTAAGGTTTTTGTTTTCTTTTCATCTTGTTTTTCATGTGTTCAATTACAAAATAATTCGTGTTATTGAATAAATGAAGCAGAAAGTCAAATATTTTAAATTATAGAAAAAACCTTGTATATTATGTACATTTTTTCTAATTTTACTTCTGTTCAATGTAGATAAAACTGGGAACAATTGATCAAAAGGAAGCTCAAAATGAATGGGTGATTCGGCCATACATGAACACTGCTAAAAAGCAGAAGATTCTTGGAGATTAAGGCATATCTGTGTACTTCTACAATTGAAAGTCTAATTTCATCTTTCAACTGGGAATAAAATGCCGTCTACATCCTGCCAGAATTGTTTAGCAGCAAATTTATCCAGCTGCGTTTTTCCCTCTTTGATTATTTATTCCTCCTGTAATTTTGAATTTTGTTTTGGGAAGCTGGGTTATTTTAGTTTTGGTCAAATGATCTTATCATTTAAATGCAAATATAGCACATCTTTTATTTGGATAATGAGTGATTATAAACATTGATGCAGCAAGGAGGTATTATCAATGATGTATCACTGTATCGACAAAGGCAATTGTAAAGTAACTGTGCAAGGAAAGCAAGCCAATTACATTGTAGAAATTGTGGTACAATTTTGCTAACCTGTCAAATGTTTGTGATTCCCAGGATAATTGTATTCCATGTTTCTAATGTCTTCTACAATGTATGCAACTTATGTAGCTTCTAGTTTATTTGATGTTCAGTTTCTGTGTATACCGGCTTCTTAGAAACTCTTAAAAAATGCATAAATAGTTTTTGTAAAGTTCCTTTAATGTCTCATCTTTTGCAAAATTTTGTGGATTGTTAGGAGTTCTCTGATATGAGCTAACTGATGGTGCAACAGTAATGTGTATTGGAAGAGAAAAATATTACATTCATGGGTGACAGGCTCAGTTCAGTGACAAGTATACAATTTCTTAATTTTGATTCTGAAGGTGAAGCAAAATAACTGCAACACTTGAAAAATATTTAATAGGTTTTGGTCCTTGGATTCCAGCAGTGGATGGGTTTTAAAAAGGTTAATTTTTCTGGTCCTCTTTTGTATGGCCTAACGTCGATCTTGTGAATAACTGATGCCTGTGCACATGATTAGGCTCCCCTCAATCTTTCTATCCCAATGGGACAGGGATATATGTTTACGATTTGATGCAACAACACTGATGTCTTAAAAGCAATTTCCAAGGATTATGGCATTTTTTTAATTGGCCACAATCTTTGGAGCTTGAATGCAAGAAACTTAATAGGGTTATTTTCTTGCCAGAAAGGACTAACCCTTTATTGTTTGTCAACTGGATATCATAACTATAATATCAAGTTTAATTTTGGCAATTTTGCAATTTATATAATCTTTGTTTGGATTTGGCAGAAGTCAACTCTTAATTTGTTTTCCAAGAGATACATGAAAATGTTTTTTGAGCTAACAGTCTACTGCTGTCAATGTAGCATAGTGGATCTTTCATATGCCTACTCACATAATCACAGTACCTGTTGGTTGATGTGAAATATCAAATCTCTTTATCTTTTATTATATTCCAAGGAATATACATATAAAGACAATTACCGTGATTTATTAACTCGGGTATTGATGAAATTATTTTTGATACCCAAGTTATAACATATGACTGGCAATAGAAACAAGAGTAAATTATATTTTGTTTTCCAATAGAAAGTGTCTTTTGAGCCAATCAAGGCTATTTTGTGCTTTTGTTTTCTGCTACCAAGTAGTATCATTATTGAGTCTACTGCTGTCACGGTAGCAATATCTTTCTTATGCGTAGTCACATGATCAGAGTATTTGTTGGTTAATATGCAACATTAAATATCTCATCATTTATTATATTAGAAATATACAAATAAAGACAATTATCGTGATGTATTTAATTGGGTGATTTGTTAAAATTATTTTTAATACCCAATTTATAAAATACGAATGACAATTTAAACAAGAGTAACATGGAAGTGTGAATGCCAATCTAAACAAGAGGAACATGGAACCAATAGATGCCCTATTTGTAGTATACCTAGAGAGGTAATATGGGGTACTTAGGGAGGCACCCAATGGGAACTTGGTTATGTATTGTTATGTATGGAGGCCAATTCTAGTAAGAAGACCCATGTAATAGTGTGAACACAATAAATGTGAGATTGTTTACTAGAAGGTTCCACCTACTAGAATATTTATTCTCTAGAATGTTGCTAGGAGATAGAGAGTGCTATATAAAAAAGTGTAAGCGGTGCATTGAAACATAATGAAAAATATTGTAATTGATGAAAAAACAAATATTGTTTGAGTGGATTACTTATTAAAAATAATATATGGTGTTACCTTATCTCAAGGGTTTTGTCTATTTCTTGTGTTAGAGTAATTTATGTGGAAAATTTGAGTTATTTTTGAAGTTACATTTCCAGATTTATAGTGAACATAACGAGTGGTATCATAACACTTTCTTCGGCCATAGAAAGAACAATTATTATTGTTTATTTTTGCAGGGTTTCAAAAGACCACAAAAAAGAGGGCCAGGACATTCCGATCAATTCTTGTAGTTTTTTGTGTAGAATTGTTTAAAAATGATTGTAGATCCGAGTTTTTTTTGGGAAAACAACCAATTAAAAAAAATCGTTTGAATCGAATATTCAGTAGACCAAGATATCGTTGATTTAAAATAAACAATTTTTCAGGGTTTTTCTGTGAAAGTTCGCAAGATTTTGCTGATTTATTTTGCAATTTGTATCGAATCCATCCAAACAAATTGCAGATCCGAGTTCCTCTTACAAAATAAGCCCATTTAAAAAAAGTCATTTGAATCAGAGCTCCCAAAGTGAATATATCGTTGATTTAAAATCAATCATTTTTAATATTTTTCATGATGGTGGGGGGATTGTAGAGCTCATAACTTTTGTCAGGTTGTTCAAAGTGCTACAAGATTAGTGCCATTGGATAGATATTTTTCAAAGATTTATTTTGATGTAATATATGTGGTGTTTTTATATGATATTTGCTCTCAAATCCTTATGTGTCTCAAACGAGATATTGAAACCATCAAACATGAATGTAGAACCATCTGCAAGGCATCAAGGATGGTCCACACAACATCATGGATAGTTGTTGAAATCTTCAATGTTGTTTAGCTAAAATACAAGAGGAATAATAGTAGATAAATATTGTTATGCATAAAAACCACTTTTAATAAATAAAGCCTAATATGAATGCAATAGATGTGAGAAAACTCACTAGAAGGTTTCACTTCTAGAATATTTTTAGGTGGTTGGTAGCTCTTATGTATGACATCCAAAAAAAAATATAATAAAAAAATGTATGCTTGGTATAATTTCGGGGTCGCTTTTGATGATTGGTATATGGATAGTTGACATTTTTTTATATGAAAACCATTTTCATTTTGTATTTGATGACTCTACTCCACCTTATGTAGAGTACAGTGTCAAGAAGTTTTTCTGAATACTATTTTTTAGTATTAATATGTACTAGTGTGTTATGCAACTAATTTTTTTGGATATGGAGGGATTTACATATTTGGATCCACATGATTAATGTAGATATTTGGAACATCATTTTCAGCTGACTATCGAGTCTCAATATCTTTAGAGGGGCGTTCACATGAACACTTGGACATGAGACCTGGGTTTACAATGGAGCATTGACTAGTTCAACATGGTGGTTAACACTTCTACATGAAAACTTGGTTTTTCAAACTATTTCAACATTATGGTTCACACTTATCCATGAGACCTTGGTATATGGTTGTATTTCTTCATAACAAGTGTCTATGACAAAACTTTCATAAGGGGGATTGAATGTAGTGTCGCTAGGAGAATAATATGGGTTACCTAGGGAGGTACTCGAGAAATATTCTAGTAGGTGGAACCTTCTAGTAAACCTTCTCATCTTTATTGTGTTCACACTATTACGTGGTCCTTATTTATTATAATTGACCTCCATACATAATAATACATCACCACATTCCAATTGGGTACCTCTCTAGGTACCCCATATTACCTCCTTATATATAATACACTATTCTACTTTTTCAAAGGTAAAACATCCCATTCGTTGACAATACATTGAGATAAGATGTCTTTGTAATATCTGTTAATATCCATATATTTTTAACTAGCTTGGCTTTTGCATTTGAAATGATCTTAATAAATATCCAAATGTATATTTGTTTACAAAATTCATTATAAATTTTCAACATCTCGTTCAATAATGATCCGGCATCTCTTAAATGGATTGTAAAATGGCTAACACAAATAACTTGCACACATGAACATTTATTATTGGCTCTGAAAATTGATATTCATAAAAGGATTAGAGTGATTGCTGAATTGAGCATAATTTATTTGAGATTTATTTACATCTTTTAGGGAGTCTCTTTGCAAATTTGAGCATGATTACTTTGTCAAACATAGCAAAGCATGAGTAATTAAAATAACATTATAAGTTTTTTTTTCACAATTTCATTAATAGTGAGCATTACATAAGGATGCAGAGAGATTATTGAAGTCATTGAAATGTTTACTGAAAATGATAACGTTACATATATATGGGTTATAACTATTATATAAAACTTGAAATATTAGTGGTCAATTATGGGTCATGAACATTTAAATATGAACTCATTAGAGAGAGTTCAATCCACTTTAGCCAAGTGGTTTAATAAAATAACAATTAAGATAACGACTAATGTTACAGGAGATCCCTAAGCATCCCACTGAGTGAAAGATGTGGCTGATAATGTTTTGGCCTTATCTTGGTCAATTGAAACTACGATTGGATGAAATTTGCATTGTAACATGCTATCGTGTATTGATTTGTCAATCGAATTCGAGTGCGAACTTCATTTGTTTACTCTCCTTCCCCCCAAATATATAACCCATAAAAACATGTTTTTGCCATAATTTAGGCATACAATGTCTAATGTAGCAAAAATTTTCGCTTTAGACCACTCACATCTATTGATACATCCACTAAAAATCAACAAAACATCTTTGAGGTTGGTTTGTGGTAGAAAAAACTTACCTTTCAAACGAGTTTTGCACTCTTTGTTTTTGTGTCTATGTGCCACTTCATTTGGTACAGACTGCTTTTTCTTAGAACTTTGTCACACTAGAATTCTCGACAAAATGGTAATTGCAATCATAAACCTTCTCAACCTATAGGATTCAGATTTTCCTTTGAATCAATGTGGGAAGGTAAAATTGCTACAACAATTCACTATCATGGAGTACCCATAGAATCATTTCTCTATGACTAACCTTAAACAGGAACATGGGAAAATATAAACAATTCATAAATTTGTTTAAATAAAGATGCAGAGACCACAATACAGGTCCGCGTTTTATAATATTTAACCACGATCTGGATTTGATTGTATTAAAGCCAAAACATAAATACTTGCAAATATCCATCATAATCTGGGTTGGATTTGTCACCATCGAATCAATACAACCATTACACTAATGATCCGATCCAAGTTCGAGTAGTGTGTAAATCACCCAATAATCGAGGGAAAAAACCTTGCATTCGATGTTCGATTCCTTTGAAGAAGAAATAATACATATAGGTATCCTACGCTACAATCACAATTTTAAACCACGATTCAAGAAATAGTGGGGACCAAATGATCTACGACCCTGTCGAGTAGACATTCTAACCATTAGATCATTGACAAGTAGCGTTCAGATTTACAAACGAGTTGTCTCCTATCACATTCTTCGGCACTTCTACCTCAGACTCTCGACATCAAATCGATTCACAAATGGAATAGTTTGAAGCCCATTTGGTTAGTAGGGATTCTAAAAAGAAAACCTTGCTTTCACCAATATAACACTTGATTTAAACACATAATAACTACAACAATAAACATTCAACATATCACCTTGGAAGGGAGACAAGAAGAATACTGATACTCAAATATTTTCCGTGTATTCCAATTCCTACAACTCCAAATCTCTCCTATTACATAGCTTGAACTGTGATTTTATGCACAATGAGGTTGATCGATCAAAATCCACCAAGGATGGATCAAATCAACTATTATTGACTATCAATCTTAACAAATAACAACCATTGAATTAATCTTTGTTGTAAACAACAATTACATCTTAATTAGGGACAAAATCTCTTATTCAAACTAACCCTATTCTCTAAATCCTAGATTAAGGGAACAATGGCCCTTTAGTAAAGATTAGATCGACCTTCTAGAGGTCAAAAGTTGTTTTTTTGAGAGATGCTCTTGCATTAGACTGCCAAGGATCAATTTGTTCATGGACTCCTATCCATGAGGTCTTCAATTCTTTTGCCATGCTTCTGTATCTCTGTGGCAATCATCCATGTAGCATCTTGCACTGGATGGTCCTTCCACTTGACCAAACACTGAAAGTCACCCCCATAGATCTCATGTTCCAAATATCAACAAGAAGTCACCCCCGAGCTGATGCTAGTAATCCACAAAAGAGGGTGGTTTCTCACTATCCACTCACAACTCAAAAACTCACAACCCACTGATATTCTCCTACAACTATCCCGATTTTCCACCAGCTCTCTTCCTCTTGACCTGCCCAACCCAAGGAATGTACCCATTCACCGATCTCAGTTCCTCGAGTGTCACATTTGTTTATCAGGGTCTCTCTGACATAGGTAACCAAGAATCTCTTAGCTGAGAACTCCAAGAAACTCGCTGCTAGGAAAAACTACCAACAAATAACAACACACTTGTTGGTATAGTGCAATTCATACTGGAGTTCACTCTTCAGTCGTAATAACCCGACTCTTCAATCTTCAGCTCCAAAACATTCCAAAAATGCTCCAGGATGCTCTAGAATGCATCCTCCATGGACCTTCTAGCTCCAAACTCTCTCTCTCTCTCTCTCTCTTCTTGTTGTTCATGCACACAAATTAATTGTGTAAAACTGCTGTCCTAACCCATACATATTTCCTCCCTTTGGCTTTCCTTTCTCGAGTCACACACTTCTCCAAGCTGATTGTACTCATCCCCCATGTGCCCAATAACTAGGAGATGAGACTTCTCACACCCACCCCCCTACATGTATTCAATGATTGGATTTGGGAACACTCAATAAAAAATTAAAAGGTTCATATGTCAATAGCAAAATTAAGAAAATGGGTTGAATTAATATATATGGGTAAATCCCCCTTGGACCCCTGTTGGCCATTCTCTTAGACCCTCCCCTCTCTTGTGGATTAATTCGTCCCCCATCTCTGTCCATGTACCCTTAGCAACTGACATCATTTTATTATTAAAACATAGAAATACAATTCACATATTACATCGCTTTGGCCGTAGCCACAAATTATATCTACATAAACATTAATTAAACTGGGGATTATAGTGGGGATGTTACATTCCCCCTCGCCTACAATTGTGCGTAGTCCCCGGTGCACACTATGTCGATATACATATATGTAAATTTACGTCACAATACTTAGAAAATAAAATTCTTCACTTTTAGAACTTCAGTAGCAGTTCCAAACATGATCTCTTGTTCCTTTCAACTCATCGACCGAATGAATGCACCATTTGCTTATCAAGGCTAATCCAAGGAATCTACCATTTGTTTATCGAGATTAACTCAAGGAATGAACCATTATTTTATCAGGGTCCCCAACACAGTTGGCTAGGACTTTGAGATGTGGTATCAGAACTCTAGTTGCTCAAAATGAAGTCTTGCATTTTGTTTTCTTCAAAATTGTAAAAAATTTGCGGATATTCTTCTTGTATGTTTTCTTCATGCTCCCATGTAGCATCTTTAGGACCATAGCAAGTCCATTGAACTTTTACCATCTTTATGTTTTTGTTCCTGAGCATTTTGACTTTCCGGTCTAGGATGCGTACTCGTTCCACCTGGAAATCCCCTTCGTGCTCCACCTAGATCACATTCCAATCAATTATGTGGTTAGGGTTAGACACATATTTATTTAATAATGATAAATGAAATACATTATGCACTCTCATGGATGAAAACAATGCTAGCATGCATGCATCTGACCTTATCTTTTCTAATATTTCAGAAGGTCCACAATATCTCGCTGCCAATTTAAGACAACTTCCCAATCTTAGCGAAATTTTTTTCGCCTTCACTTTTAAGAACACATGTTCGCCCTCTTTGAAATATCTAAAAACTTGATCTTTGTCATCTGCTCTTCTATTTCTTTCAACAATTCTATCCCAACAACTGCAATGTTCACTGTATTATCCCAACTCACTGGTGTATTACATTTCTTCCAGACAATGCTTGAAATGGACTCATTTTTAATGAGGCATGATACCCATTATTCTAAGAAAATTCCATCAAATGAATACAATCTTTCCACTTTGATAGCTGGAACATCACATACATTATAAGCATGTCCTCAATTATTTTGTTAGTCCTCTCTATTTGTCCATTTGACTCTGGATGATACACTGTACTAAGATTCAAATTTTTTCTAAATCCTTTGAACAAACCTTTCCAAAATTTGGAAGTGAACTTTGGATCTCTATCTGAAACTATTTCCTTCGACACCCCATGTAGTTTGACAACTTCTCTCATATAAATTTATGCAATATTTGTTGCCTTGTGTGTAGTCTTTACTGGAATGAAATATGCTGCTTTAGTCAATTTATCCACCACCACCATGATAGAATCATACTCCTTCACCGTTCTGGACAACTTTTTAATAAAATCAACTGAACTACTTCCCACTTCCATTCCAGAATGGGTAAGGGTTGCAATAATCCCACTGGATGTCTATGCTTTGTCTTCACCTTCTAGCACTCTAGACACCTGACTATGTAATTAGCCACTATCTTTTTCATTCCTGGCCAAAAATATTGGCTTCTTACAACTACAATTGTCTTTTGATATCATGGGTGCACATCATATGTAACATTATGCATTTCCTTCAGTGTTGCATTTTTTAGCTCACTAGAATTCGACACATATACCTTGTGTTTGTACATGACAATTCCATCTTCTTCACCTTCTAGCACTCTAGACACCTGGATATGTAATTAGACATTGGAGCAAATCTTGGCACCAAATCAATAGAGAAATCAATGTCTCTCTTTGGTGGCATTCCTGGGATCTCCCTAAATATATCTTCAAAGTCTCTCAAGACTAGATGATCTTCAATGCTTGCCACTTTATCTTTGGTTTCTTCTTCCATATGGGTTGCAAAAATTTGACATCCCTTCTTGAAACTCTTTTTTAGCTGCATAATTGGAATTTATCTAATAGCTACAACTATTGGAATGCCTTGAACCTTGCCTTGTTTCCCTTCTTCATAAATACATGTGATTATATTCTTGTAAAAATCTAGGACAACATGGCGTTTTTCCAACCAATTCATGCCAATTAGACAATCATATGAACCCATTGGTACGATGTTTACATCTACCTTTGTGTTGAGTCCATTCATTTCTATTTGACAAATATTTAACCAACTCATTGATTTTCCTCTTAGTTCCCATGGCTAACTAAGCTAACAAAGATTTCTTCTGCTTACTCTGCAAGTGAAATTTTTCAACAATGTTATCATTTATGTAACTATGACTAGCTCCAGAATCAATTAAACTTGTTATAGATTGACTATTGATCTTACCTTCCACTTCAATCATGAGAGATTGATATTTTGCTTGCTTGTTGTCCAAGGCTATATAAATACTTGAGATGTTTCCTCCCATGTCTTCCACCATTTTAGCCTCCCGAATGTTGTGGAAAATCCTCATTCTTCCTCTTTTGTGAGGGCAGTCCCTATTTAAGTGATTTTCCTCACATCCCTAACATTCTATAGGTTGTTGCCTTGGACTTTTCCCAAATGAATTTGTAGTCTTGTGCTCATTTTGGGATGATTGACCTTGCTGATTTGCTTGGGTGCTGTTCTTGAAAAAGGGTGGCTTAACACCCTTATTCCTTTGATCCTTTTTACTCTTCATCTTGTCATTCCAAGTTTTTTGGAAAACTGGCCTTCTTCTGCTTTGCTCATAAAGATTCCGCACTCTATTTATGGCTTCCTCCAAAGTTCTGGGGTTATCATACTGAATCTTGTCACTGTAAAAGGTGGGTAACCCACTTAGAAACCTTTGGATTTTGACCATCTCATCCTTGATGAAGTCAACATAATTAAAAAATTCAAAGAACCTCTTTTCATATTCGCCCATTTTCATGCTTCCCAACTTGAGTTCAAAGAACTCTTTCATCTTCCTTTCATAGTAATGCTCTGACAAATATTTCTCTTCAATATATCCATTGAACTGCCTCCATGAAATCCTCTTCTCATCAAGGTTCTTGGCTTGCTTAAGCTGATCCCACCACATGGCTACCTTTTCTTGTAAGTGGTAGGTTGCAATTCTAGCTTCTACCCTTGCGAGGTAATCATTTAGTTGGAAATATTTATTCATTTCGAACAGTGAGGCCTCGACCTCTTCCCCTTTCCTGTGCTCACCATTGAAATTTGGTGGCTTGATCTTCTTGAGCTCACCTTGCAAGATGTCTTCCTTAGGCCTTCTCCTATGTCTTCAGACATGAGACACACTTGGGTTTCTCCCTGGCCTTGAACTTGCATGATTTATTCTGGTGGATTGATTTGGATAATGATGGCTCATGTCCATGCTTCTTGACTTCTTGCCATTTCCACGGTCATCCCTTTTTCTTTGGGATCTAGATGTTGTCACTTGTCTAGCACTAGACGCTTGCCTGGTGCCATAGTATTTGTTGACTTGCTTATGTAACATGTTTAAGCTCTGAAGTATATCTTCTTGATCCTTCATAATCCTTTCATTATCATTTCTATAGATTTGCACTTTCCTATGCAGGATTCTCATAATGACAGGCTCCTCCCTGTCTCTTCTCCCATTTGACTCTGTCTCAGCATTACCCATGTTGACATTTAGACCTCTGATCTCTTTCTCATGGCTGTATGACCCATGAGAATCATACATAAATCTAGTCCTTATATAATAACCAATCTTGCTTTCATGTACTTCTAATTATCAAGAAATATGCATGTAATAATTACTGTTAGAACATGAATAACATAAAACAATTAATCAATTATAGTACATTTTAATCTTTATCCCAATTTATGAAGGACACAATACACCAAATCAAAATCTGATTCTTTATATGCATTCCTCTTTGAAACATGTTTCCAATGGCCGTACCCATTGTTGGAAAATGTTTAACAGGTAGCATATGCTTGTTATTTATGGCAAGTACAATGATGAAGATGGCATGGGTACAGGAAGAATGTACAGAGGATTGTTGGCATGTTTTACAGGTAGCGTATGCTTGTCATTGATGGCAAGTACAACAGTGATGCTGGCTTGAGTACAACAACGATGATCAACAACGCAGTGATATTCAGGAAGATAAGTTCAGGTTGATCGAATGATCTAAGGCCCGTAAAGCTTGAGAAGCATTTCTGATCGTTGGATCCATTCAAAATTCCTGAAAGAACGAGGGCCGTCAGATCTGAATGAAGACAAGAAGAGCGCACTGAAAAGGAGGACAGATCTCAAACATTAGATCCAAGCGCAGGACCCGACCACTGTTGGATCGAGGAGAACCTGCACGATCCTTAAAGAACAAGGAGAAGCAGGCGTAATCGCGATATGCGAAATCACGACTTAATCTGAGCCGTCAGATCGAGGTTGAATATGGACCGTTGATCCCTGTCCAAGTCGGAGTTTCGAGGATCGAGAGTTGGAGATGTCAAAGAATTTTGACATCAAGAATCCCGATTTCGCGATATGTGAAATCACGATGCAATTTGAGCCGTCAGATCAAGCTTTGATCTGGACCGTTGATTCCAGTCAATGGAGAGGTATTAGGGATCGAGAGTTGGACATGACAAAGATTATTGACATCAGGAACCCCGATTTTGCGATATGTGATATCGCGATTCAATCGCAGCCATTGAATCGAGAATGAATTTGCACCGTTGATTTAACTCCTTATCGGAGTTTTGTAGATCGAGACTTGAAGGTGTCGAGAACTCACACGGCGAAGTGGCGAAATCGCGAGAAGATCTGGGCCGTAGGATCTGGGGGAAGTACGAAGGACCAATAGCCGTTAGATATGGTGAAGCTACAAGGAAGATATGATAGTCGTGGTCTGTTGGATCAAGAGGACACGTGGCGAAAGATCATCATGTCACTGACTGGAAAGTCAAAGGAATGGGGTTTTGATCTTAGCCATCAGATCGAGGTTTGATCTTAGCCGTCAGATCAAGGTTTGATCTTGACCGTTGATCCGACTCCATCTCGGAGTCTCGACTATCGTAACTTGGAGTGACGAGAACCTCCACCTAAGGAATAACGAGATGCGAGATCACGAAAAGATCAGGACCGTCGGATTACCAAGAACGTGGATCGTTGATCTGAGCTCCATCTCGGAGCTTCGCCTATCGCGACTTGGAGTGACGAGAACCTCCATCTAAGGAACAACGAGATGTGAGATCACGATGAGATCTAGATCGTCAATACATCAAAATCCTGGACCGTTGATCTGAGCTCCATCTCTGAGTCTCGCCTATCGCGACTTGGAGTGATGAGAATCTCCATCTAAGGAACAGCAAGATGCGAATTCACGATGAGATCTAGACCGTCAATACATCAAAATCTTGGACCGTTGATCTGAGCACCATCTCTGAGTCTCGCCTATCGCGAGATGGAGTGACGAGAATCTCCATCTAAGGAACAACGAGATGCGAATTCACGATGAGATCTAGACCGTTGATTCATCGAGATCGCAGAACGTCGATCAGGGTCGATGAAGATCAGAAGTTTGCAGCGCTTTTAGCGCAGCCTATGGTCACCGCTTGTGGTCATGTAGAGGAGGGAGCTTCGCCTATCGTGACATGGAGAGTCAAGACGTCTCATCGTAGAATCTCCGAATTATGAAAGTGTGAAACAGGTAAATAATGACAATACCCTTCAGAGTTAATCCAACGGTGCAGGTGAATTTGAACAAGATCGGAGGGCTACTGTTGCACGACACAGTGAAACTGCTAGTAACCATTGATGGTTTCTACCAGAGGATGCGAAGAGACTTCAGTGTGATTTCCAGAGGAGCAGAAGAGTTACATGGAATCTACCAGTGGAATGAAGACGACTCATGGAGGCGATTGACAGCTGGATGGGATTGAGGCTGTAACTGAAATAGAGAAGGTGAGCTCGACTGTCACAGAGAAGACGAAGAGTCTCAATTGCTAGAGAGGCTGAGGAATCTCATCATAACACCCAGTGATGCTGAACGTGTGGGAAAAGACCGCCAGAGAAGCTGAAGAGTTACCATGATGATCGGGCAGAGCACTCGAGAGGTGGAGGATATCGACGTGGTGTGAGCATGTAGAAGAATGGCGAATATTGCATGCACAAGATGCACAGAATTTATATATACA
>JASDQU011101521.1:10746-25202 GCA_032191745.1 Picea mariana
ATGTACAAATCATGTATCAATAACAAACCAAGTTATACCTCATCAAGATGTGCCAACATCACCATACCATACACCTCATGTATATGCCAACTCATCAACTAATCCATGAACTCAACATGTACCTCAACCATATACCAAAACATACATCAAGACAACCAACAAGTTTCCTCTAGCAATACATCACAAATCCATAAGCCAAATACCATAAATCCTTATATAAAACCATGTGCCAAACCTCAATGTTTGTATGTAGCCTCAAGCATGTACCATTTCATGACTAAATGTAACCATCAAAACATGAATAGAAACATACCTGTAACTCTGTAATAGACTTGGTGTATGTGATCACAGACCTGCAAACCTTCCTTAACTTCAACAACAAGAGACTAGCATTTTCATCAAACTTTACTTTAGTCTCACATGACTAATTTTGGATTTGTCAACAACCCTAACTTGAAACTAGAATAAATATGTACCTATAATGAATAAAGGTCTAAAAATTATAGACAATATTCTTCAGCGTCTTCTCTGCAAATCCTCCAAGTTTCACTACTTGGAACCTCCCATAAAATGATTTATAGAAAAAATGGTAGACCTTGCTGAATTCTGGCTTATTCTAGAGAGAGAACTTGTAGATAATTCCATGAAAGCAATATTTGCTTTATGGATATGAAAATGGTACACAAAATACTATAGACTGTACTCTAACCAATTCATTTGGTCTCATTGAATTTGGATCTGTTATGAATAATTTATGACATTTTTACTCGGAACCCCTGTTTTAGACTAGTTCCAGGACTAGCCACAAACCCTATCTTCCACATAGTGTAACTCCCAAACTACAACAACCCACAAGATGAATGTTTTATCATAGATACTTGGATATGTTTTATCAATAGCCTCCATATTTATCTATCAGTTTCATTCCAGAAAACAAGTTATCGCGAAGACAACGAATTTCAGCCTTCTTTACTTCACCTTCCCTCTGAAATTTGCCTTATATCTCCTATGGTTTCCTCAGTCACTTGTAGATATTCAATATTCTCAAATGGGTGCTAATGGGAGAACCTTTCTCTCTTATTTATACTCTCCAAGTAGCTTCCTCTAGAAGTATCCACTTAACCACTTTGTCCACTTAGCCACTTTGTCCACTTAACCACTTTGTCCACTTAGCCACTTTGTCCGCTTAACCACTTTGTCCATTTAACCAAATTTTTCCACTTAGCCACTTTTAGCACTTAACCACTTTGTCCACTTAACCACTTTGTCAACTTTATTATTTAATCAATTTCTCCTTGCAACCACATTGACTAGGAATCTTCTTGAAGACTTTCTAGAATAATTGAATTCTTGTTGACCTTCTAAGGGCTTGTAGAATACTCTTGGGGGTCCTCCAACTTCACAAGGCCATATCTCACTAACTGTGAGGAACCACGTGGAATTCCACATATCAATGGAAATGGCATGACCGGGGATGATTTTAGGGGCTAAATTTCACTCATGGGCTAATTTTCCATGGTTTTTCCAAAAACGAGATTCTCTATTTTAAAAATAATTTGCCCAAATTCTATAGGATAAAATTATTTTACCTGAAAAATCGCCAAAATTTTATAAAAACTATATAAAATACTTAGAAATTTGAATATTTTTACAAAAATATCGCCAAACATTTATAGTTGACATATGAAGGATTAGTAAGATTCGCCAAGGTTTCTACATTTTAAAATAAATTTCCATCCTTAAAATCATCCCTGGGCATGACATGTACTATCCATCTAGAATAGTCTTACCTTCATATTCACTGATATTCATTCCTTTACACCTCAAACAAACTCGTGTCCCTTACCCAGACCTTTTCACTATCTGAATTCACTACTGAACTTCTCCAAGGGTTGACATCAATCTCTAAGGGTTGAAATCAATCTACAATATCACTCTACAAGGGTTGACATCAATTAAAACCAACAATTAAAACCAACTTTCCATCAACCTAAGCCAACTTTCTGACATGATCTATGTCAACAATGGATTTTCAGGTCAATGATAATAAGCTATTGCTATTTCACCCCAGACCAATGTTTAAATCTCTCTATTGACATGCATGTGTTCGTGTGCACTTTTTCTTACAAAAATGGGTGAGGTTAGGTGCAAGTCCTAGGAAAATTTGCAAAATAAATTACCCCAACTCATGGCGGATTCCTAGGAAAAGAGTGGTTTCCATAGCATGGTATGGAGTTTCTATATTCCTTCAAAGATAAAAACTAGTGTAGTGGTTGATTACTTGTGTTGGCTAAAATCATGTAGTGAGAAACATTGGTTGTTAGTACTCATGACTTTTTGTATTGCTAATGTTTCAACTACATTTATAAGAATCATCAAATGCATATTTCACCCACATTTGGGTAATATATAGTGTTATATTTGGATGGTATATTGGTTTATAGAAATAGTTGGTCGGAAGATCATATGTAAGATGCTAATATTTCTCTTGACCTTATTCACCAACATAAGTTTCAAGAAATAAAGAGAAGTCATTTCGACATACTTCCATTCATTGTTTGGGTTTTGTTATGAAGTATGCTAGTGTGAATGCATATCTATCCAAGGTAAAAGTCCTTCATGGTTGGCCCAATCCCTCTAATACTGCATATATAAAGAGTTTATCTATCCTTGGTGGAATGAATTTCTATAGAAAATTC
Organism: Picea mariana; assembly: GCA_032191745.1. Lineage (NCBI taxonomy): Eukaryota > Viridiplantae > Streptophyta > Pinopsida > Pinales > Pinaceae > Picea > Picea mariana. Next base: position 13,446 of record JASDQU011101521.1, read on the forward strand.
ATTCAACATTTCTCTCACAATGTTCAACCATTTCATCAACTCTCCAATCAAAATAATTTATCATGGAATGTCGCAACACCTAAGGGCATTCAACAATTCAAGGATTCCCTTTGCTGATCTACGCCTTGGCTCAACCACTCAAGCAATAATGCAATTACATTGTTGGTAAGGAAAAAAATCCTTCACACTAAGCATCAACCCATTATGTTTATGAAATTTCAATCTAAGAGTACAAAGGCATCTTAAATGGGAATCTTATGTTTACAATTTTTATCCCATTATTAACTACAAAAGTGGGACTACTTGTAAAGTTTTTGATATGTTGAATAGCCCTCCTTCCAAGGTTTTACATATTCTCAATACCTAATTAATTTGAATATCTTGGATTCTACCAACCACTTCTAGTTAATTTCCTCATGTCCTAGATAATCCATATCCCTAAACCTTATTAATGATTTTCCCACTACTCTTAGTAAGCATGATTTTATATTTTTTGTATGTATGTTTTGTTAAATTACTATATGTATACCCTGAAACAAATAAATATATGTCTTTGGAATTTCTCTCACAATGATTAACCACTTCATCAACTCTCCAATCATAAGCATTAATCATGGAATGCTACAATAACTAAGTCATTTCAACAATTCAAGGATGCCCTTTACTTATCCTTTTTCATATTCAACGACACTTGTTTTTCCCGATTCACATCATCCCTTTGAGGAGACTAATGCCTGATCATATTATGTTGTAGGTATTTCTTTTACACAAGGAGGGGAAATTATTGCATATTAGTTTGGAACAGTTTGATTGCAAAACATAACTACAACACGTATGATAAAGAGTTCTATTCCTTGGTTCCAACACTCAAACAATGGAATATTTACATCATCCTTGGTAAGGGAACTATACTTATCACATGGATTGCAGGTTGGGAAAATACCAACCCAATCCTCAAGATGGTGAGAACTATGGGAATACCTACATTCCACTGTCACCTTATATAGGTGACAACTAAATGGACATTTTGTGACTTGGCGACTAGTTGAGGTAGCTTGGTTATTGCTGTGAAGAACGTTGATGATATATAGATTAAGATAATATTTCTTCCTTAGAGTTTCCAATACACAAAGAATGTTTCCTACAATGGGATAATTTATATCAGATTTGAGTGGGTGTGTGAGTGATATTTGAGTTAGGAAACCCTCCCATATCATCAAGGCATGCAGATAGTCTATCCATGTTAAATTTCGGTGCATAAAAAAACATTTTGAAAAATTTTCAATGTTGGCCCCATTCACAGGTCACTGTTGCCCATCATGTACTCTAGCCCTAGTACAATGTCTTTTGATTCTTGTTTTTATTTTTTTCTCTCATATAAGTACTTTGTTTCTCCATAAATAATATTAGTACGAAATAATTATTTAAATATGAAATCTCATCTACCGCTTTCTTTTTGCCACAACCATCATGGACCTAATTGGCATGATGTTGGTTTTGAACGACACATATGATGAATATAAAGAGTGGCTGTGTGAGTGATATTTGATTATGGAAACCCTCCCATATTGTGAAGGAAAGTGAACAATCTATCCATGTCAAATATAGGTGCATAAAAAAACATTTTGAAAAAATTTCAACGTTGGCCCCATTCACATGTCACTGTTTCCCATCATGTACTCTATCCCTAGTACAATGTCTTTTAATAGTTGTTTCATTTAAAATTAGTTCGAGGAAATTAAAATGAAATGAGGAAGAGATTGATCGATATATAGAGTGGCTGTGTCCGTGATCTTTGAGTCTAGAAACCCTCCCATATTGTCAAGGCATGCGAACAATCTTTCCATGTCAAATTTTAGTGCATACAAAAACATTTTGAAAAAAAATCAACGTTGGCCCCATTCACATGTTATTGTTTCCCATCATGCACCCTAGTACAATGTATTTTAGCTATTTTATTTAAAATTTGACCGAGACACACGTCCCCACATCTAGTACTACAAGGGAATGCAATAATGTCAATAGCCCATCATGTACTCTAGCCCTATTACAATGTCTTTTAATAGTTGTTTCCTTTAAAATTCGACTGAGAAAATCAAAATGAAACAAGGATGGGATCGATCAATCTATAGAGTGGGTGTGTCAATGATCTTTGAGTTTGGAAACCCTCCCATATCATCAAGGCATGTGAATAGTTGATTCATGTCAAATTTTAGTGCATACAGAAACATTTTGAAAACATTTCAACGTTGGACCCATTCACAGGTCACTGTTTCCCATCATGTACTCTAGCCCTAGTACAATGTATTTTAGTTGTTTCCTTTAAAATTCGATTGAGACACATGTCCCTGCATATAGTACTGCAAGGGCATGCAATAACATCTATAAATAAGTACTTTATTAATTGCAAAAGCTTCAATATCAATTATTTCTTATCTTTATTTTTTTTTCTCATCTAAGTACTTTTTTTCTCCATAAAGAATATTAGTATGAAATCATTATTTAAATATGAAATATAATCTATCGCCTTCTTCTTTCGACAACCAAAATCATGGACCTAATTGGCATGATGTTGGTTTTGAACGACATAGACAATGAATATAAAGAGCACGGCCATGACAATGGGTATGTTTGGAGTTCGATGCATCACATTAATATGAGAAAATTCAAATGAAATGAGGATGAGATTGGATATATAGAGTGGATGTGTGGGTGATCTTTGAGTCTGGAAACCCTCCAGCCATATCATCAAGGCATGCAAACAATCTATCCATGTCAAATTTTAGCGCATACAAAAATAGTTTGAAAACATTTCAACGTTGGCCCCATTCATAGGTCACTATTGCCCATGTCTATCCCTAGTACAATGTATTTTAGTTTTTTCCTTTAAAATTTGTTTGAGATGCATGTCCCCACATCAGTTTTGCAATACTATGACAACAATGCTGACATTTACGATGATGTATAAATATGAATGAAATTATCTTGGTTTCGAGAATAATTTATTCTCTATTGAACAAGGCCAACCACGTGAATGTGGAAGATCATATGGCCCCTCCCCTCCCCCTCACATCACTCTCAATTCCCCAATACCCAATCTATAAAATATAACATAAACAAAAGCAACATGGTAATCATGCATAGAAACTACCAAAACAAAAATTAATTAATAGGATATAAAAAATGACATAAAACTTAAAAACATGTAATTAACCCACATAAGTAAATTATTTAAAGAGAATATTTCATACAAATTAAAATATATAGTTACATACCTCATCCAACTCAACATCTATATCATCCTTCTTCTTTATCTTCTTCTTCATCCAACTTGACAACTGTATCATCATCGAGTTCATAAATGGTGTTGAAAGGATTGACAATATCATCATCGTCATCAATGCTATTTTCAAGCATATCTTCATTGACATCATCATCAAGAACTTCATTGTCTCCTACGCTTGGTTCATCTTCCCCATCTTCTCTGTTTGTCAAACAATCTTCCTGCTTTGTCTCTGGCGCATCATCTTCTTCTTCAATATCATGTTCTTCCTATACAATATAATTTACTAGCCTTCCTCTTGGATTATATATAACAAAAAATGACTAATCCCTCTCACTTGGAACCTTTGAATAAAATACATGTTCACATTGGCTTGGAAAAACATAGAAATCATGTCCTCTTTCAAACATTGTTGTTTTAATCATCGAAAATCCATTGGCATGCTGAATAACAGTTCTTTCCTCATCATGTTCATGCATTCGTAACCTATACCATTTGACGTCGAACATAAATATTTTGAAGGAATTAAAGTCACACTCAAGTATATCATCTAGATACCCATAATATCTATTTTCAAATTCTTGGGGATGTTTGTCACTCCTAGATTAATCATTAGTGACCTGGAACACTGTAGTTATCCCACTATCAAAATTTTTCCTGGTTTCATCCAACTATTTGATGCAAAATTTACGACCATTGCACCAAATAGCCATGTGGTGTTTCAATTGCAATATGCCAGACATGTAAAAGATGCATTGTTAATTAATAAATGTATTTATATAACTTGGAAAGTATCTGAAAAAAAAACACCTCCAGCCACATTAATATATTATAAATTAATTGAATAAAATGGGTGAATTTTCTTGCCTATCCATCTTTCAAACCATATGCTAAATCAATTTCCCTTTGTGTAACATTGGCATCTCCATTACGATGAGCTTCTCTAATCAATTCAGACAATTGTTTCCATGATAACCTATCTCCATGATGTTGTTTACACATTTCAATCCATACCTTCATCCAGTCAATATTGTTTGCAATGTATAAATGTAGGGCATCCCAATCTTGATAAACTGAATCAAAAGATCATAATTCACCTATATTAAAAATTAGTTAAAACCATGGTAAATATTAACAATTGATGAAAGAATAAATAATAAATGAGTATGATCATATATTACACAAAAAATGAAAATTTATATAATTACCTCTCACTTTCTTCATTCTACCTTTTCCCAACAAGTGCTCCCCTTCAATTTTTTTGATGGAGTTCACATCCCAAATGCGATCCACAACATGCATAAAAGGCGCTTCTAATTTAGGAAGATATTGACTAATATACACCATGGATTGATATACCATATATCCCTCCACCATAGAACCCTAAGGATGTGGTCTTTGTCTAACCAAAGCCTTCAATGATTTCAAGTGCCTCTCCACCATCCACATTGACCTTGTGTGTATAGGTCCACACATTTCAATCTCCTCAACTTGGTGTATGAGGTAGTGTTCTTGTGCATTGAAAAATGTTGGAGGTATATACTTTTTCATTTGACACATTAGCAAAGGAATTTGTCTCTTCCAATAATTTATATAATCTTGATGGATTTCTTTCAATGACAACCATCTATAGATCATGACACAAGAAAATAACATGTTTCAACAAAACATAATATATATTACATTACAAGTAAAACATATGTCATTAAGTACAACAACAAATTGAATTTTATTTTTGCATATAAATCACAACTACTTACCTCATGTATTTTCCAAGATCATATATAACTTGTTTGACATTCTTGTCCAAGTTGTTTGGGAGAGACAGAGGTAGAACATACTATAACAATAAAAATGAATCGTTATTTTTTTCCAAAGTAGAAAAAAAAAAAAAATCTTAAAAAAATTATATGACTAATATATAAATATATACAAAAATTATTACCTTAATTAAGATATGCCAATCATGTGTTTTTACCCCACCAAATTCACCTTTCTTTGTTAAAATATTATTTATGCTTGAAGAAAATCCCGCGGGAAATTGAATTCTTTGAACGAACTCTTTTACATCATTTCTTTGTTTCTTTGTTAATAACCATGGAAGATTATTTCGGTCTCGAACGCTATTTGATCGGATCACACTTTGCATTGCATATTTGGCTTCCTGAATGTCAGTACAAAATTTGACAATTTTTTCTTTATCCCTCGTACCATATATGATTCGCCATAACGTTTCTGTCACTTTCTTTCCGATATGCATTGTATCAAACCAATGAGCTATTTTTATCTCCTCATAGTAGGGAAACCTCATGAATTGAGTGGGATAACATTTCATTCCTCATGGAATCCCATTATTAATAATTTCACGATGGCAACCGTAAGTGTTGAAATTTGAGTAGATTCAAAATATATTCTTATCATTCATATTGTATTTGACCAAGACAAAACCCTAAATAATAATATTATATTATATTTTCTAATTCGACCCTATTGTGCCTTTGTAAAAGTCGGCCCTATTGTGCCTTGACAAAGTCAATTGTAAATTAGAAAGGGTGAAGTGAACAAGTCGACCCTGACCTAATTCTAGGTGGCCCAACTTATATTTATAAGAGGATAAGCACTTCACTTGGAGAATACACACACAACAATCTCTCTCACATAATAAAAGTGTGCAATTATGAGAGAGTGACACAACTACAGAGGAAGGGTAATTCAACTATAGAGGAAGGGTATTCTAGTGAAAATATTTGGTTATCTGTTGGAGGACTATCTTGGTCTAGTGGTGTGCTACCCTATTTTGGTTAGGGTTTCTAATTTATCTTTTTTTTTGGTGAGGTATCTCTTGAGAGAGACATTGTACTTGTTGAATAATAGATATTGAAGAAGCTTTGTTGGGTTTTCTCCCCCATAAGGGTTTCCCAAGATAAATCTTGTGTATACTGTGGATTTATTTCTTTCAGTGATCCTTATGCATGCAATTATTTTTTTAATAGTCTAAAGTTAAATAATACTGAACACACTTAACTTCTTAAGAGAAAGTTTAATATTGTATTGGAGCGGGCCTGAAAGAAGCCATTTGCATAGTCTAATAATAACTTTCTAGGGAATCTAATATCATAGGAAGACTCTCCTAACCCTAGCGCACCTCTCCCTGGGTTTAGATTCTTAGTTTGATGAAGTTTTGAAACCTGCAACTGGTGTTTCAACTGTTGCAACTGCCGATAACTGCATAAACCCTAGAAGGTGATTTCAAAATTTTTATGGAGGACGTCAATCAAAGTAAGGCTACCAAGAATTTTTCCTAAGGAGGGCACACCTTTCCCTCAGAGAAAAATTCCAAAATTCACATTTTGAAAAATTAGGTTTTCCTCATAAACCCTAGTTCAAGACGTCTTGGAAACTGCAGATTGAAGCTAGAACTGGTCACCTTGGCATAACACTATCTGGTAAGTACAAAACTTTTTCTTGATTTTTTATTTATTTTTCTCATTGTATTATTGTTCAAGGGTTGGATGGCTCCCAGTACCAAGCTTGATGAGAAGCTTGAAGGTGACGATGACTTCTGAGCATATAAGTATAGAGTAATGCTCATTCTAGAAGAGAATGATCTAGAAGATTTCATCAAAGAAGAGGTTCTAGAACCCGGTGAATATGAGGCCAAAGAAAAGTACACAAATAATGTAGTGAAGGAAAAGAGAATCATTGTTGATTCTATCAAGGATCATTTGATCCCCCATGTCTCATCAGTGAAAAATCCTAAGAAACTTTTTGATGCCTTATCTCGATGGTATGAAGGAAAGAATATAAATCAGAAGATGACCTTTAGGAAACAAATCAAGAATGTGAAGATGAATATTTTATAAACTATCCAATCATACTTCACAAGGGTGTCTCAGATCAAAGAACAACTAGAAGCCATTGGAGACACAATCAAAGAAGCCAAGTTGGTGATGACTACATTGAATGGTCTCCCTAGATCTTTGGAATCATTCATTCAGGGTATATGTTAAAGGAGAAGGATAGCAGGGAGTAGACTATGGGAGGATTGTACCCAGGAAGAAGCTATATTGACAACAAGAGAAGAGAAACTAAACGATGAAGAAAATCAATCCCTAGCAGCACATACCAAAAAAGGAAAGAGAAAGAAGGAAGTTCACTCTCACAAGAAACCTCATGGATTACAAAAGACTCAAACGTTTAATAAGGATTTCTCAAATTACAGATACTTCATTTTTCAGAATATGGGACACATTTCCATAAACTGTCCCAACTCCAAAGGTCAAGTCAGAAAATGAAAGTATAAAAGACTTCATGCTCATGTCGGAGAAGATGATGAAAATGGTCATGAGAAAACCAAAGAAGAAGAATCAATTGAAGAATATGTACTAATCTTAGCTCTTAGAGGTACACTCACTCATGGAAGTGACACATGGATTATTGATAGTGGTGCTTCTAAGAACATGACTGGTTACAAGGAATCTCTCTCAGATTTAGTTCATAAAGATTCACCTCACAAGGTGAAGCTCGGTGATGACCATCAATATCCCATTAAAGGAGTATTAGAAGCATCCTATAAGTTAGACTCCAGAAAACCTATTAAGATGAAGGATGTGTTGTATGTACCTGGTTTGAAGAATAATCTCCTTTCTATCTCAGCTGTTGATGAGAACGGATTCAAATTTTCTTTCATTGATGGTGAAGTCCTCATGTGGCCAAGAGGAAAATATATTGATGATTCTATAATGATTGGTGTCAAAGAAGGAGGATTATACAAGTTAAAGGGACATTTAGTTTCAACATTAGTACATAATACAATTACTCCAAGTGATCTATGCCATAGAAGGTTTGCTCATATACTTTACAAATCCCTACCGATCATGAGAAAGATGGTGATAGGTTTTCCAGAAATCCAAGTGGACCATGAAGGCATATGCAAGGGATGTGCACAAGGAAAGGACATGACAAAACCATTTCCAAGTAGTGATAGAAAAGCCAAGGGAGCCTTGGAAATTATACATTCAGATGTGTGTGGACCGATGTCAACTGCTTCACTTAGCAGGTATGTATACTATGTTTCATTTATTGATGATTTCTCACGTAAAACTTGGATTTATTTTTTGAAGGCTAAAAGTGAAGTGTTCAACAAGTTCAAAGAGTTCAAGGAACTTGTTGAAAACTTGTATGAAAAGAAGATAAATATATTAAGGTAAGATAATGGAGGATAATTCACATCAAATGAATTCAAGGCATTCTACAAGGAAGTTGGGAATAAGAGGGAGCTCTCTACTCCCTACAATCCTTAGTAGAATGGTGTGGTAGAGAGAAATGATGGAATCAATAAAGGTCATGATTCATGATCAATACTTACTAATGCATATGTGGGAAAAATAATCCAAGACCACTGTATATGTGCAAAACATAAGTCCCCACAGAGTACTTGGGAACAAGACACCAAAAGAGATGTTTTCAGGTGAAAAACCAGAGGTCAGCCACATGAGGATATTTGGTTGTCTAATATATGTGCATTTCCCCAAGGATAAGAGATCAGAGTTGGACCCTTTAGAAAAGAAGGGTATATTTTTTGGATACAATGAGACATTTAAGGAATACATAGTGTTTATCCATGGTCACCATCAGATTGAGACTAGTAGAGATGTCACCTTCGATGAGGATACAAATTTTAGTAGATCAAGTCAACATCATTCAGATGAGATTCATGATGAGGACCTTGAATCTCCCAGAGTTACAGATACAGATGTAGGTGATGATTTTGTATTAGAATATCATGATGTGGAAGAACCAAAGATACCTACATATTCATCGTGAGAGATGAATACCAATAAGAGAAGACCAGCTTGGGATCGAGAAATTATTTAGGATGCATTGTTATAAAAAAAGGATCCCAGAGCAATAAAATAAAACAAATGCAGAACTAAAACACAGAAGATACACAATAAAATAGAGATACATATATACGTGGTTCACCCACTTTGGGATACATCCACCATAGAAATTTCTAGGTCTTTCCTTTTTATTATCCAACAAAATGAAGGGATACAACCTACAACATACCTGTTGTAACTTCCTCTTCTTTCTCTCACAGTATCCTCTCTCAGAATCCAATATTCGCGATAATACATATCCGCAATACCATTCCCTCATAAGAGAGGGTTTCCTTCTAGGGAAAAAAAACCTAAAAAATACTTCTACTGTCAGATCTACGACCTTATATTGAATGGTACAAATTAAATACAAAATTACAATATTTTACAAGACAATTTTTCTCAATATTTCGCTTCAGGGGTGTTGTCCCCGAATCCCCCACCGGGGGGGCTACAAAAATGGTCTTCGCCCCCCGTTGGACCCCGTTGGCAACAGTTGTGGGGGAGGGGGAAATCCCCCCCACACCCTTTCATTAGGGAATGGGGTTCAAGTATGAATGAAACAAACCTCTGAATCAAGAAGATAATCAGGCTCCACAACCAACAATCTCCCACTTGGAGACTAATCACAACAAATCCACTGTTGTTGTACCTTCTGGACTATACTCCACCTTCGAACTGGAAAATTTCTCATATTCACCTTCATGATTGAATACCAACTGAAACTGATCAAGAACTCAGTTTCTCTCTGGTTACTCCATTTGTTAACATGGCTGCAGGATTTTGGCTAGTATGCATATTTTCCAACTTCAAATGTCCATCTTCCAAGACAGAGCGTATGAAATGGTGCCTGAGATAGATATGCTTAGTATTTGAATGGAATGTTGAGTTATTTTCAATATGAATGACACTCTCACTATCACAATACAACCTTCTATTCTCCTGCTTCTTTCCCAATTCCTCCATAAACCTCTGTAACCAAATCATTTCTTTACTAGCCTCTGTAGCAAAAACATACTCTTCTTCTGTTGTTGAAAGTGCAACAAAATTTTGTAGTTTTGAAATCCAACTTACTGTTGTTCCACCTACAACAAAAACATACCCTGTGGTGCTCCTCTTTCTATATTTATCACCTGCCATATCTGAATCAACATATCCATGTAGAACATTGTATGAACATCCAAAACATAATGCATGAGTAGAAGTACCTCTCAAATACTTGAGAATCCACTTTACTACCTCCCAATGTTCTTTACCTAGATTTTTCATACACCTACTCACAACTCCCACTACATGTGCAATATATGGTCTTGTGCAAACCATCACATACATCAAGCTGCCAACTGCTGATGAATAAGGGAACCTAGACATGTATTCTATCTCCTCCTGTGTCTTGGGACACATTTTATTAGTTAATTTGAAATGGATAGCTAAAGGTGTACTAACTGGTTTTGCATTTTGCATTCTAAACCTCTCCAACACCTTCTCCATTTACTCACCCTTAGAAAATGTCAATTTGCCATTTTTCCCGTCTCTTGTTATTCTCATACCAAGGATTTTGTTTGTAGCACCCAAATCCTTGATCACAAATGAATTACCTAATTTCTTCTTGAGAACATTTATATACTTCATATTAAACCCTGCAACAATCATGTCATCTACATACAATAGAAAGATAATATAACTTCCATTTTCTAGCCTTTTAAAATAAACACAGTGATCAAAATGACTTCTACTATAACCTTGTATTGTCATAAACCTGTCAAATTTAAAATACCACTTCCTTGGAGCTTGCATTAGGCCATACAAGCTCTTCTTCAACCTGCATAGCAATTTTTCCTTCCCTTTGACCTCATACCCGTGTGGCTGCTACATATAAATCTCTTCCTCCAAATCTCCATGGAGAAAAGATGTTTTTACATCTAACTTCTCAAGATGTAAATATTCTACTGCCACAAGACTTAAAATAGTCCTAATTGAAGTCATATTAACAACAAGAGAATTATTTCATCAAAATCTATACCTTTCTTTTGTGCAAACCCCTTTACAACAAGTCTATCCTCGTACCATTTTTTCCCTCCATCTTCTTCCTTCAACATGTAATTCTGCAATGCTCTTTTTCCTGTAGGAAACTGAACCAAGTCCCAAGTCTGGTTATTTATCAAGGAATCTATTTCCTCTTTCATGCCTTGCTCCCACTTATTTTAAGTGTCGACTTGCATTGCCTCTTCATAACATTCTGTTCACCAAAATCAGTCAACAACAAATAATACAATGAAGGAGAGTATCGTTCAGGGGGTCTACTTAACCTGGTAGATCTTCTAACAAAACTTTTAGGAGTTTGAGGTACCTATTGCTCATGTTGTTGTACATTTTGATTTTTTGGTACCTTTGGAATTTATTTTTCAATGATCTCATCAAGCACTATGTATTCTAGTTTTACTTTTTCTTGTTTCTTTCCCTGCAACTGATCTTTGTACATGAACTTCTCATTGAATATGGCATCTCTACTCCTAATGATTTTGTGATTTTCATAATCCCATAAATGATAACCAAAATCATTAACACCATATCCAATAAAGGTACACTTCT